>LAPY01001176.1:74593-89470 GCA_000970635.1 Eragrostis tef
GGGAGGGCGGCCGGCTCCGCGGCGGAGTAGCCCGAGGCGCGGAGGATCTGGGCGGTGGCGACGGTGGAGACCGCGGCCTGGAGGGGGCCAGCCTCCGCTTTACGGGAGGTCCTCGCCGGATTTCCCATACATGGCGGCGACGGCCAGGAGAAGAAGTACTGTAAAACCCTAGCAGAGGTCGGATCTTGCAACCCTGGTTTTATGCCATGTTTTCGGTTTGTGTTTTCTTCTTTCTTTTTTCGATAGAAAATCTTTTATTCTTGTGTTTATTATACGTAGGCTGCTTGGAAGCTCTAGTGGGCAGCCCATGTAGTGACTAGTTGGTCCTGGCCCATCATAACGGTCGAATACTAGCCGCATCCTGGGTCCGGACATGTGGACATGTTGGTTCGTTTGTTATTCAGGAATGCATCAGGTTCTGTTGCCCGACGCTAAGGTTTGTAATGGGACTTTCTTCATCTCAAGAACAATTCAGGAGGAATCCGAAACTAGTTACTTAAAACCTGAACAAAGAAAACAACTCATCAGAGTCATTTCTTCTTTCACCAAAGAAAAACTTACTAATCAACCAAATACAGAGCCCAAGGGCGGAAACTACAAATACAGTTTAACAGATTATCTGAATTTCTAAACTGCATCTCAGATGTCTGTTGTACCCGACAAAATGCTCTGATGACGTTGTTAAGAGTTTTATTTTCCACTTTTCTAGTCAACGTAGCCCGGCTTTCACCAGTTTGCAGAAGTCCAAGGTCCACCATGAGTCCATGACCAGGTGCCCTTCTGGAGTTCCTCTCCTCAGCACTTGACCTCGCCTCGCTTCGATGCAAGCCATGGCATCAGCAGAGGTGCATCCAGTGACGAACAGAGAGCAGGACTGTGATGATTTTTTTTTCTCTTCTTCTCGAACATGAAGGAGAACTGCGTGTCTTTGCATTAAGAAGGAGCAAATCGCAAGTACAAAACGTGAGACACACCACCAACACAACGCAAGCACCAAAACAGAGAAACAAACACCACACGAACGCATTTCCTAATGGCTAGGTACGATCCAAGGACTGCTGATGATCAGAAGGCAACTTGTTTTGAAAACATAGAGTATAGCTGGCTCCTACACTTAACCACAGTCAAAGTTTTTTTTTTTAATTCTGAAATCTGACATGGTTAATCAAATTACAGGCAACTCATATATGCTAATTGGCTATGCAAATACAAATGATTTATAGTTTCTTTCCGCTGCGAAATTGTCAGATATAGTCACCTACCTATTCTCTTTTGGACATTGTCTTTAATTGACAGTCCTTATCATGATTCACGGATTCAGTAGTCAAGTTCAGACGAATATTTGTACCAAACAATGGGAAACTTAATATGCCGACTGTTATGATAGTTGTATAAAAAATGGAAAGTAAACTTGGCTCAAAGTCTACACAGTCCTATCATGTTCATTCAACAACTGAACTTCCTCATACAATTGCTGCCAAGTTCTTTTAGTACTGCTTGATGACTAAAAAATAATTTAGACATTCGAGTAGGATATATAGGTCCATTG
This sequence comes from Eragrostis tef, assembly GCA_000970635.1. NCBI lineage: Eukaryota > Viridiplantae > Streptophyta > Magnoliopsida > Poales > Poaceae > Eragrostis > Eragrostis tef. The sequence goes on from LAPY01001176.1 coordinate 76,143, forward strand.
ATCAACCTCAATTTGTTACCAAGTTCATAAGTGACAGTGACTGCAATTGCCAATCCCATGATTGTAGAATGCAAAATTCTTGTTCTGCAAATAAAAATTAAAGAAGAATGTTCTTGATCTGCTCTACAATTACCATTTACCTTAAAATTGAATTACATGTGTTTTCTCGGAAGGCTCTGTTCCCTTGTTGGCATTTTTCTTTTTTGAAGCCAAAAAGATGCAGCATTGTCTAAATGTTCCTAAATTCTTGTGCTGTTGCCATTTTGTCACTAACAAATGCTCCTGATTAAAGTTGAACATGTTCTTTCTGGCAACATAGCAAGTACCCCCTTCACATCTAAAGTTCAGAAGACGGCACATATCTTCACATTTGTTATCCAGGTAAGGATTTCCTGCAAATTATAGAGGGCGCTTTCAGAGATTCGAACCAAAGCATTTGCTTACGCTTGACATGTATTTATCTGGTCAAGCTAGTTGGCCGCTCCCTATTGCTTCCTTTCAGTATTTCTCCAAATTGCCCAGACAGAGCTCATTGTATGTTCTCACCAGGTGGCGCCACATACCAAGTCACCTTTCAAGGATTTCCAGTTCTCCATAACTCGCTGCAGGCACCAAATCCTTGAAATCTACCTGTTCCAGTTCTCCACGCCGTGCTGGATGTTGCACCCTCCTTGGAGATCTGACCGAATGGGTAGCACACATGCCGAGAGTTTGGTCCGGCAGCAGCCAGCAGGCCACGCCTGGTGAGGAAGAATGACTTGTGTCATTTTAATTGCTTCATTTGGGAGGAAGCTGAGTAGTTGCAGGTTCATGTAGGGGAAACACCAGTGACCATGATGACTCAAGTAGGGGAAACACCAGTGACCATGATGACTCAAGTAGCAGCTGCTTCACCAGCTCTACTCTTCTTCTTGACGTCCTGACGATGAGCCGGACGTTTGATTAACCCAGATGATGGCGATTACTGGGAGTTATGGGTTGTAGGTTGTGAAGGAGCACTGCATAACTTTCCCTGCAATGAAGACTACTCTACTGCACAGTTCATGTGATGTAATGAAAGTGTAACAGCGTTTCACGCTCATGCAATGCTGAATACATGGAACCGTGACGAGCAGCATTAGCAAGGAGGTTAGAGTGTATTCACGGCCATTCTGAGTCGAGAACTTGTCAGTAGCATTCTGCACTATGGCCCGTATGAATCGTACAATATACGCCTGGCTCAACCGTGGTGATGCATCGTCCACGCCTGTGCGTTCAATTTCATCGACTAATGGTCCAGTTGCTAGGATTAGGAGGCAATTACGGCCTTACTCTTCTGCCCATTTCAAATTCGGGTCACTTACAAAGAGGCCCCACGACCATTATCAGTTGCCCAAAAGCGGAGGGTGTGAATTTTTTTTTTTGGTAAAGCAACTGTCCCCACACTTGCCGCAGCAGCGAAAGAGAGAAGCCTCTGGATGCCGCTCGAGTCCTGCTCCACCGCACAATCGCCACCGTCCGTTTCCCTAACTGCACGTGACCCCGCCCACCCGCACCCCCCAAATTCAAATTTCGAATCCGCGGAGCGTTGCCCTCACCCCTTCGGCTCCAATTAAACCCCAACCCCATTCCTTTCCCCCACACAGATCCCTCCCAATTCCCCAATCCTCCGCCGCAGTTCGTCCCCATCCCAAACCCTAGCGCACGCACACGACCTCCGTGTGCAGCGCCGGCGCCAGCCATGGCGGGTCCCCTGCAGTCCAGCTCCGGCCACAACGCCGCCGCCGGTGGCAAGACCATCGAGGAGATGTACCAGAAGAAGTCGCAGCTCGAGCACATCCTCCTGCGACCGGACACCTACATCGGCTCGGTGGAGAAGCACACCCAGGCGCTCTGGGTCTACGAGGGCGGCTCCATGGTGAACCGCCAGGTCTCCTACGTCCCCGGCCTGTACAAAATCTTCGACGAGATCCTCGTCAACGCCGCCGACAACAAGCAGCGCGACCCCAAGATGGACTCGCTCCGCGTCGACATCGACGCCGACGGCTGCTGCATATCCGTCTACAACAACGGCGACGGGATCCCCATCGAGATTCACCAGGAGGAGGGCGTCTACGTACCGGAGATGATCTTCGGCCACCTTCTCACCAGCAGCAACTACGACGACAACGTCAGGAAGACCACCGGAGGGAGGAACGGATACGGCGCCAAGCTCACCAACATCTTCTCCACGGAGTTCGTCATCGAGACCGCCGATGGGCGCCGCCAGAAGAAGTACAAGCAGGTGAGAAGCTTCGTTCATCCGCCCTTTTTTTTCGGATAGTCATTCTGCTTTTTCAAAGGGCATTCTCGTGTTCCTTCGTTTAGAAATGGTACTTTGTTGCAGATCTGAGAAGATGATATGGTATTAGGTTTTTGGCCTTGCACCAATAGATTTGGAATGTGATTGTAGTCAACTGGCTTTTGTTCGCCTGACAAGAGGATGTGATTATAGATCTAACAAGTCGTATTGGAATATGACGCCCCTATCATAGAATAGTTCGCCTGCACATTATCTCTCCTTTTTATTTCCTGCCACTAGTTTATTTTCTGTGCTAGTTCGTTGGCTAATCTTCTAAGGATTAAGCTCTTCTATATTTTCTGAGTGATGTATTATTATTTTGGGACCTGATACTAAACTTGTATATAATTTTATAAGTTCAAGTGATATTTGGGGGCAATAGTTTGTATTGGCAAGATAAGCCAAAAGTTATCAAAGCCATCCTCTGCGATTCATATTATACGCTCCAAATGGATTAAATAATTATGTAGCTGGCAACAGTCCAAATATGCAGGTACAAAGTGTGATATTCATTTTTGAATGCATCTGCAGATTTTCTCAGAAAACATGGGGAAAAAATCAGAACCCCAGATCACCAAGTGCAAGCAGGGGGAGAACTGGACCAAAGTCACCTTCAAACCTGACCTTTCCAAGTTCAATATGAGCCACCTAGAAGATGATGTCGTTGCCCTCATGAGGAAGAGAGTGGTCGATATGGCAGGCACTCTTGGCAAAACTGTCAAGGTTGAGTTGGATGGTCAAAGGGTGCCTATAAAGAGCTTCCAGGAGTATGTGAAGCTGTACTTCCGAGACAAGCCTGAATCAGATTCCCAAAGGTTTTGTTATAGTTTCCTACAAATCAGTTCCAGTATTGCCAATAAACAAAAGCATATAGTGTTCTCGATCATAAACAATTTTGTTTTGTTTCAGGACTTACGAAAAGGTAAATGATCGTTGGGAGGTTTGTGTGACTGTAAGTGAAGGGCAGTTTCAGCAGGTAAGTTTGGTTTATGATCTTTCAGTGCGAGTTGCTTCTTGTGCTCTGGTTACAGTTGCATCATAGCTGCCTTTTGTGTTGTTGCAGGTTAGCTTTGTGAATAGAATCGCAACCATACGGGGTGGAACTCATGTTGATTATGTTGCCAATCAAGTTGCCAATCATGTTATGAACATTGTCAATAAGAAAAACAAGCATGCTAACATGAAAGCACACAATGTGAAGAGTCATTTATGGGTCTTTGTCAATGCACTTATTGACAACCCGGCCTTCGACTCACAGACCAAGGAGACCTTGACCACACGTCAGGGAAGCTTTGGCTCTAAGTGTGAGCTTTCTGCTAACTTCTTGAAGAGCGGTACGTGACTGGTTTGCTTTGTTTGTTTCTATTGTACAATTTTGCTGCACCACTGATGTATATTTTTAAACCTGCAGTTGAGAAATCGAATGTTGTGAGCAATCTTCTCTCCTGGGCTGATTACAAACTAAGCAAGGAGCTGAAGAAAACTGACGGAACCAAGAGGTCAAGAATTACTGGCTTGGCAAAGCTTGAGGATGCAAATGATGCTGGTGGAAAATATTCGGAAGAGTGTACTTTGATCCTCACAGAAGGAGATTCGGCAAAGGCTCTCGCTGTGAGTAATGCAAACTTTCTGTATGCCACAATTAACATTATTACTAAAAAAAAATGAAGAGTTGAGTTCTTTTCTCACTGCAGATGGCTGGCATGGCTGAGGTAGGCAGAGATCGCTATGGTGTCTTTCCTCTCAGGGGCAAACTATTAAATGTAAGGGAAGCAACCCACAGGCAGATAATGGAGAATGCAGAAATTCAGCATATAAAGCAAATCCTTGGTTTACAGCATGGGAAGCAGTATGAGAGCACAAAAGGCTTGAGATATGGCCATCTAATGATCATGACAGATCAGGTTTGTTGACATGTCCAATCTAGCTCTATGAATGAAATCCAAATTACTCTTCACTCATTATGTTCACAAAAATTGCAGGATCACGATGGCTCCCACATCAAAGGGTTACTAATAAACTTCATTCACTCATTCTGGCCTTCTCTTCTTAAAGTTAATTCTTTCATGGTTGAGTTCATCACTCCAATTGTCAAGGTAGCGTACTAGGCTATCTGATATGCACCCATTCTTTTCATAGTTACAGCACTTCTTTGTTCCATGAATAATTGTAAAATTGTCTGGTTGGCTGCATTTATGATGCTTGAACTTTTTACTTGTCTAGGCAACCAAGGGTGGAACTGTGAAGTCATTTTATACAATGCCAGAGTATGAAGCCTGGAAACAGAGTCTAGGAGGGAATGCACATGGTTGGAAAGTAAAATACTACAAGGTCTGGTTTATTCCTCTGACTTCATTTTTGTTGTTGTTCCACTCTTTGTATTTGATAGTGAGCGTTTATTGAATCGTGATGTGTACAGGGGTTGGGAACAAGCACCAATGAGGAAGGGCAGGAGTACTTTAGAAAAATTAATGAACACAAGAAGGATTTTGTGTGGTTAGATGAACAAGATGGTCATGATATTGAGTTAGCCTTCAGCAAGAAAAGAATTAGTGATAGAAAGGAGTGGCTTAGCAACTTTCAGGTGAGCTCTTGCATCCTTTTCAAGTCTGACATGGATCTGTTGACATTTTATATTGAAACTAATGCACTGATACAATTTCAGCCTGGAACTTACCTTGACAACCGTGAGAAAGAAATCAAGTACAGTGACTTCATCAACAAAGAGTTAATACTCTTCTCAATGGCAGACCTGCAGAGGTCAATACCTTCAATGGTTGATGGCCTCAAACCAGGCCAGAGGAAGATTCTTTTTTGCTCATTTAAGAGGAATTTTTTTAAGGAAGCTAAGGTATGCCGTCCAAAAGAATTTGAAATTCATTTGCATTATAAAGATTACCAGGACATATTTCTAATATGTTACTATTACTTATATTCTTCACAGGTGGCTCAGTTTTCTGGTTATGTGTCTGAACACTCAGCATACCACCATGGCGAGCAGAGTCTAGCAAGTACAATTGTTGGAATGGCTCAAAGTTTCGTTGGTAGCAATAACATAAACCTTTTGGTTCCTGCAGGCCAGTTTGGTACCAGAAACATGGTAGGAATACAACTTGTAGTAGCATAATGTACTTTGAGATGACCCTGTGCTTTTTGTGACCTTTCCATGTTTCTTTTTGTGTTTATGTCCAATTCAGGGTGGCAAAGATGCAGCAAGTGCTAGGTACATCTTCACCAAATTAGCACCTATCACTCGCTCAATTTTCCCAAAGGATGATGATATTCTTCTTAACTATCTAAATGAAGATGGACAGAAAATTGAACCCACCTGGTAATAGCTCTTGAAAGTCCCATATCTGATTGTTGCAATTTGAAATCGATAAGTAGTTAATCCATTCCTCCTTTTCATTAGGTATGTGCCAATTCTTCCAATGGTCTTGGTCAATGGAAGTGAAGGAATCGGTACTGGTTGGAGCACTTTTGTCCCAAACTATAATCCAAGAGATATCATTGCAAACCTGAGGCGATTGCTAAATGACGAGCGTCCTGAGCCAATGCACCCCTGGTATAGGGGGTTCAAGGTTAGTAAGAGAAGTTGTTTGCAGTTTGCATGATTCTGTTGCACTAAAGCGCTTCATTGTAAACACGCACACAACATCTAATGGTGGTTTTCACAAACCAACAGGGTTCCATCGAGAGAACACAAACAAAGGAAGCTGGTGTCACATATACCATCACTGGTATAATAGAGGCTGTTGACAGCACTACGCTGAAAATCACTGAGCTGCCAATCCGCCGATGGACTGAGGAATATAAAAAACTGATTGAAAGTTTTTTGAAGGAAGGATTTATCCAGGTTGCTGATTATACATTGAATTCCTTCACTTCGGTTTATGATTCTTCTCCAGTAAATAATGTTCTTCCACTGCATTCAATTTCAGGACTACAAGATGCAAGGTGATGCCAACGATGTTTACTTTGAGATCGCCTTAACTGAGGAAAATATGAATCAAGCTAAGCAAGAGGGTCTGGAGAAGAAGTTTAAGCTGGCAACCACAATTGGGACAACAAACATGCATTTGTTTGACTCAGATGGCAAGATTCGGAAGTATGACAATCCGGAGCAAAGTATGTATCTTTTTTAAAAAAATCTTGTTTGTTGCCATCCGCTCCCAATCTGTTGCCGTATTATCTCTAATTTCCTTCTACCTCTTTTTTCTCAGTACTTGAAGAATTCTTTCATTTGAGGCTTGAGTTCTATGAAAAAAGAAAGGTACAAGTGTCACGTTTTGCTCTATTTGAATGAAGATTATATTTTTGTATGCCACATTAACTAGTTGATCTTGTGCAGAAAGCAATTGTGGAAAATCTTGAGCTGGAATTGAAGAAGCTGTCAAACAGAGTTCGGTTCATTGAATTTGTTGTTGAGGGAAAACTAGAAGTCCGTAACAAAAAGAAGGCACATCTATGCCAAGAGCTTCAACAGATGAACTTTGACCCTTACCCAAGGAAAAAGAAGGTGGCTGAACCTGCAGCTGTAGGAGCTATAGAAGATGAGGAAGAAAGTGAAGAGAGTCCAGATGATCAAACAGAAATTTTGGGAAGTGAATACGACTATCTCCTCTCAATGTCTATTGGCACCTTGACCATGGAGAAGAGGATGGAGCTTATTGCTGAGATGGAAAAATGCGAGCATGATGTTGATGAAATGAGGAAAACACCACCAAAATCACTTTGGTTTAGAGACCTTGATGCTCTTGAGAATCAGCTGGATGTAAGCAATCCTAATTTCCACTGTTTTGCCTTTCTTTGTGTGTGTGTGTGGGCGCGTGCGCGCATTATCTCACTCTCTACTTTTATGCAGTTGCTTGATGAAATGGACGCAAAGGAAGAGGAGCAAAGAAGACTCACGAGGGAAAAGAATGCAAATAACAAAGGTGCCCGTAAACAACCACCCAAGAGGCAGCCTAAAAAAACTGTAGCAAAATCTGAAAAGCTTGAAAGTGCCACAACTGATACTGAAGGTATATGTTCCTGCCATTCACTAAATAAGTTCTGTTTCTGCGGAATAATTGAAATAATTTGCTTGTCTACTACCGGTTATGAAGCTGAACCAGCTGTTCCCAAGCCTGCAGCTCCACGGAAGAAACCGGCCAAGAAGGTTACAGTTGTAACATGCACCTTACTAGATTATTCAGTTGCATTGTATATTTCTTTTCCTTAGCTGTTATTGTACTTACTAAATTATTTTATTTTATAAGACAAATGGCGGTGCTGGCCCTGAAGATGAAGGGCTAAATGCGAAACCTGGTCCTCAGAAGAAGAAACAATCTAAGAAGGTAAGATCCTCGAAGCTGGTTTATTTCAATTCATTTGTCTACCAAATATTTTGTGGTTCGCATTAAAATTTTGCAATTTATTAGGCTATTGCACCAGCGAGTGATACCGATGAGGATGATGTGCCTGCACTAAAGGATCGTCTTGCAGCTTTTAATATTGATGACTCTTCACCTGATAATTCCGGTAATGGCTGAGTACATCTGTCAATTTGCTGTTTCTGAACGTGAAAAGCTCTGAGCCTTCATTTTTAAAGTTTATGCTGATGGTCTAACAACTTTGCAGCCATGGATATTGAAACAACAGGAGGTCAGCAAAATGTAGCTAAAGGGAGGAAGGGACCAAGCAAAAGAGGTGCAGCAAAGAAAGCGTCTTCCTTATCAGTGATATCTTCTGATGATGAGAACGTGGATGATGATGATGATTTTGCCATAGAAGTCTCGAAAGTAGAAACACAGAAGAAAGGTAGAGGAAGGAAGACCACGGCTGCTGAGAAACCAAAGGTTACCACCACCAGGAAGAGGGCGCCAGCTCAGGGCAAGGTCTTGAAGCAGAAAGTGCTGGATGATATGCTAAAGCCCATTGAGGACAGCAGCACCAGCGTTCCTTCTCCTGAGAAGAAGGTACGAAAGATGCGGGACTCTCCGTTTCACAAGAAGAGTGGCTCGATCTTGCAGAGAGGTGCTGCAGCCGCTTCAACAAGCTCTGAGAACACTGCTGAGACCTCACCACCCTCTGGCAGCTCCGTTGAGCCAGTTGCTGCACTGCGGCCAAGGAGGACAGCAAGGGCGACCAAGAAGGCGACAGTTGTCTATGAGGACAGTGATGGCTCCGAGGAGGAGGATGTGGTGGAAGTATCTGATGATTCTGACTTCGACTTGGATGACGACTCTGAGTGAGTTTGGTGAGGTGGAGCACCGAAGGAAGCTGTGATGAATGGTCATTGTGCCATGCATAGTGTGTGACTGTACCTGGTTGATGTGTTGGTACTTTCTGCGATGCATCTCTTGTGCGTTGTATGTGTTGTTCGGTTGTCAAGAACATATTTCACTCGGTTGAACTTATATGGTCTTTTGTCGGTAACTCTGGCATCCATATGCTGTTTCTGTATGTGGTGTGGACAGCAGCGGAAGCTTTGTCCTTCGTTTGGCTAAACTGACGTGTTCTTTTGGCTATATTGTTTCTTGTACCGCTCAAAATTGAAGTACCTCGCTCTAGTCTCAATAACTTTCCCTCCACCTACAACCTTCTCGATGGCGGACTGGCAGAGACCGTCAATGCCTTCAACTGATCGATGATCTTACGCTGCATTTAAGAGAAATTTGATCAAGGAAACTGGGGTGTGTCATCCACCTAAGAAATCTGAGCGTTTCTTTGTGTTACCGGCTCATTTGTAAACTGTTACTCGTTGTCTTTCGATCACAGGTTTCTCACTCCGTGAGGAGTTAGTTCAACAGGAGAAGAGTCTCAAGGGAGCCAAGATGTACAAGCAGAGCTCGACCCGTGTGATCAGTCACTCCTCAGTCAGGGACAACGGTACGAAGTCAGTCTTGCAGCAGAAGCTGACCTTCAGTGATCGATGGCCTTACACCAGACGCCTTACACCAGACCATGGGCGCGTTCGGCGTTTTAGAGAAGCAAATTTAGAACGGTCTAAACAAAAAAATCTTGTCTTAAACAAAGTTTAATTACAAAACTAACTGCAGAACCACCGGTCTAAATCGCGAGACGAATCTAATGAGGATAGTTAAGTCGTGACTAGACGATAGTTACTGTAGCATTACTGTAGCAAAACATAGATTAATTAGGCTCATTAGATTCGTCTCGCAAAGATGTACCCATCTGTAAAAAGATTTTGTCATTAGACTTTATTTAGTACTCTTAAATAATAAGATTTTCTTTAGTGCTAAAATTTAGAAGGGTCTAGGTGTCAACGAACGCGCCCCATCACTTGAACGTTGATCAAGGAAACTAGGGTCCTTATTCGTTTCTGTAAGCCCACATGAACGTTGCAGAACTTTTGAAAACACCTCCCGACGCGGCAACGCCGTAGCATGTTCTGGGTTTCAGGTTTTGACTGCTCTAAATAGTGACCGCGGGGTATGACTCGGAGAGCTCACGGCAATCCGGTCGGGACGAGCTACACCTGATGCTCCAGTCGTGGCGACAAGCGGACAGGAGGCGAGTGAAGCAAGAACGAGAGGGTGTGATGCCGAGACGAGAATGTTGGCATCTCTCTGACGGAAACGCCATGGCGCGTCCGTACGCTGGTGTGACTGCGACCACGAGTGCCATTCGCACGGCGTGACCCCACGACTTACCGCCCGCATCCGACTTTCGTGTTCAGGAATAGCGAAGTGAGGGTGGTGGCTTTCTATGATTTGCTCGGCACGTCCTCGACGCTGCGGCCCTGCGCCTCGCCACCATACAGCAGAGCTGCTCGCTGTATGCAAGGAGCGCCCCGCGGGGTGTGCTCCGAGTAGTGCGCGAGCTGGGTCACGAATGCAACTACCGAGTGATGAATGAGGATGATGATGTGCAGTGTGTGTGGTCTCTTTTTTAACAAAGAGCACCGGCACCCTGCTTCACGTCTTGGCCAGAACTGAAATTTTACTGTAAAACTATCATTGTTGCAGGAGGCTGTAAACTTCCAATGCAGTGATTTTCCTTAAGGAGAGTAACACACCAAGCAGCAGCCTAGGTCTCTTATGCTGTTTCTGCAGTCCCCAGATGGATCTTACACAGGAAGTGCAGAAAACACACAGTAAGGACCAAAAAAAAGAGCTTTCTGTTCGAACCGTCATAAAATAGCCTATTATCAGTATCCAAGAATTCTTGCAGCGATCATTTGACAAATAATAAGCAGAGAAAGAAAAGGCAACACAAGAATTTCAATACCGAAACCAGAATTCATTTACTATATATAACCTGACAAGTCTCGATATACCAAGACAAAATCACCCAATAGCCACCGAACTATGTAGCAGACAAAGTACGACACCAAGTGAAAGGTAAAAGTTAAAAAAAAAGAGAGATAAACCAACACGAACTGCAAGTTGGTTGGCTGAAACCACGGTTTCAGCGCCTGATGTCCTCTCCTTGCACACACGAAAACTTTGGAGTAGCCCAGTTATCACTTCACAACCAGAGCATTCTTTTATTGATTCCTTTCTCTGTAGATGTTGTCCACATACCCACCAGTGTGGTTCAGTAGTCAGCGCAGGCGTTGTCATCCACCTGTTCGAGCGGCAGCCTCTTGGGTTCGGCATATTTGTTCCCCTCCTGCTTCAGATAAAAGCCACAGATGTAGAGTAAGTGACAGCAAAACACTAAATAAACAAAAACGAGATGAACTGTCAAAAGAGTACTGTCACAGGAGATGCAGTTCTATACCTTTGCAGAAAGATGATTCTTCCACTTGGCTCTAAGCTTAATCAAGCTCATGTTTTCATAATCCTCAGCTTGAGGGCCCTTCTGCATCACCTTTGATCCCTCAGCCTCAGACACGATGTTTATCTTCGCTTCCTCAGCCTGTTGGGTGCCCTCCTTAATGGTGAACCCATCCAGGGACTTGACAATGGTGTCAACTGTATTGGCAACCTCCTTTGTTGCCTCTTCAGTAAGATCATCCTCTTCAGTAACCTCTTCCTCGTTGGTAACACAGATGGCAGAGTCATTCAGGGACTTCACGGTCTTGCCTGCAGAAGCAACAGAACCCTGGTTTTCTTCAAGCAGCGGAGGAGTGGTGTCACTGTCAGTTTCAGCATCACTGAGTACCATTATATTGTCAAACTCTGGTGGTAATTCACTGGTGAAATCATCTTCTTCAGCTGAACCATCTTCACCGTCTTCAGAAAAATCATCTTCACTGGCCTCTTCGTCAGAATCATCTTCACTGGCCTCTTCATCAGAATCCTCACTGGCCTCTTCAGCAATTGCTGTTTCCTGCAACATTTGGACCAACCCCACCTTCACATTCTTAAAGTCAGTCCTCGCTAAAACGCAACCACCCTCCTCATTGATCTCAGTATTCTCTTCATATCTCTCGTCAGTGGAGTCCATTTCTTCACTGACCTCATCATCATCCGAAGACCATTCCTCATCTTCATCGAGCCCGTCTCCTTCACTGGTCTCATCTTCTATCAGTTCAGCCTGTGGCATCCCATCAGTGGCCCCTTCTTTCTCCTCAACGAGGTCATCTTCCTCACTGGTCTCATCTTCTGACAGTTCAGCCTGTGGCATCTCATCAGCAGCCCCTTCTTTCTCCTCAACGAGGTCATCTTCCTCACTGGTGCCAACTTCAGCCGCAGCAGCTGGAAGAATCTCCTTAGGGGAATGAACAGCATCACCAGTGACACTGAAGACATTTTCCTTTATGGCCTCCTCACCAACAGCCACTGTATTATCTTCAGCAACAGGACTGATCTCATCAGTCGTCTCATTGATAGGATTGATCTCATCAATCATCTCATTGACAGGTGACCATTCATCAACACCCTCGTCAATGTCGTCATTTTCATCTGTGGCATCAGCTTTGGAAAGGACGCCAAGGATTGGTGAATCCTCCATAGGGGACGAGGGAGCAGACTTCTCAACACTGATTGGTTCCTGTACTTCCTCAGTTCCTGAAAATGATGCATTGTAGTATGTGTTTCAGAATCAGAACTAAGCAAGTGCAGAGACATCATTTCAGAAAAAATAAAAAAACATCTACACATAACTCATGGAACCAATGGCTGGGTTTGGGAAATTCTGATATAGATAAACGGATGAATTTCAAAATTTCACAATTTCAGAATAGGTTCTGTGAATCTTGAGTACAGACAAATGACGGATTCTGGAGTGCCACAAGCTCATAATTCAGAATCTCAAGAGCTATAAACAAATCAAGAAACCAATGGCTGGATTTGGTAATGCAAGTACAGATAAACAGATGAATTTCAGAACTTCACAATTCAGAATTAAGTACAGAAAAAGTCAGTTGTACATAGTAGGATCTGCGAATCTTAAGTACAGACAATTGACGGATTTGGGAATGCATCTCACCTTCATGCGGTTTCGTGGCCTCTTGCTCCACCACAGCAGCTAATTCCTCCAACTTAAGATCATCACAGTTTTTGTCTGAAACCATCGTAGACCCAGTGGCAGCATCAGAAGAATCAGCTGCACATTAAAAAAAATAGCAACAATGACTGCTTGCGGACAATACAGAATCGTACGATTAGAAATTACACATCAAACGAATTCAAAGTTCACAATAACAGGAACCTAGTGCAAAAATGGCTCACCTTCCTCACCCTCCTCTGGTTCCTCCTCTTTGTTTTTTCCTTCCAGAAGTTTGGTGACTTCATCGTCCTCCTCAAGGTCATCACAATTCACATCTGAGACGGCAACTACATGATCATGAAACCGGCATCAAAAGCTGTCCCCAGCAATCCAACAGTACAAACTATACAGTCAGGGAGAGATGAAGCCGCTCACCTTTCGGTTCCTCTTGCTGAACCTTCTCCTCCGGTGCGGCCGTGGGCACCTCCTCTTCCTGGTCCAAATCCATCATCATCTTCGATCTCGCGGAGGCCCTCCTCGTCGTTTTCTTCGCCGTGGGCACCTCTTCCGCGCGGTTCTCCTCCTCCACCGGCGCCGCGGCCTTCCGAGCCGCCGTCCCCTGGCT
>LAPY01001177.1:19359-29772 GCA_000970635.1 Eragrostis tef
CACTTTGCCGTTAATGGGAGCCAATATGACACGGGTTATTACCTTGCTGATGGAATTTACCCAGAATGGGCCGTGTTCGTTAAGACGGTATCACTTCCTCAAACAACTAAAGATAAACATTTTGCGGAGTATCAAGAAGGAGCAAGGAAAGATGTTGAGCGAGCATTTGGGGTACTGCAATCACGTTTCAACGTCGTGCGACGCCCTGCACGGTTTTGGAAACGGGTTGCTTGTGCTAAAGTCATGGAAGCTTGCATTATTCTTCATAATATGATTGTTGAAGATGAAAAGCAAATGATCGACACTCCTTTGGATTTGAACGAGGCTCCAGGGTCCTGTTACGTCCTGCCAAGAGAAGTCAATAATAGGCCTAACATTCTCTTCGAGGAGGTGCTACAAAGGAATTTCAAAATTCGAGCTAGGCCAACACATAAACAACTCAAGAAGGATTTGATCCAACACATTTGGGAAAAATTTCCGCCCAAAATGAAGACGTGAAGACTTGTTGGATAGCCGCAGGGAGCACCATGAAGTCTAGTATAAATAAGAGAAGTTTTGATTATGCATCTCAATTTTGTTCCATGTAATAATTTTATATGTTTCACTTGACTTTGTAATAATCTACTTGCATGAATCTGTTTTCTTTACAATTAGACTTTGCTCAACTTTGTAATAACATTTCATATGTATATCTACGTTCTTGGAAACAAAGAATTACATGCTATATTTTATCTTTAGCCTTCACGTTCAAAGGAAGTAAGCAGCACAAAGTAAGCCACAAAGTTAAAGATTAGTTGTGATCAGTAGCTTTATTCGGTGCATGCAAAAAGTAAAAAAAGGCTAGGATCCCATATAGACAGCAAATAGACAATCATTGTAAAACTTGTGTTTTCTGTTGTCTAATAGATTTAATAGATGAGGTGGAATGTGTCTAATAGACAGCTGCTGTCTGGATGATTGTACATGCAGACCACGGCATCCAAATTCCAAAACGCGTGAAACTAGGCCGGTTGTCATCTGAACAACAAAGAATCAGACAACCCATTTTCTTCTTGCGGCCGTTAACCCAAGGCGTGACGGTTCTTTCCTACAGCGAGAGCCACACACGGAGCTTCATTTGCTTAATGAAACAAAATTCCTTTTATCTAAAAACACACCGAGCTTCGTTGCGGTACCCCACGTCGCCATCCCCCTTGGCGTCCACGCGCAACCGAGCGAGCAACCGCAGCCGCGGCTCGGGTCTGCTCTCGCTGTCGCTCAGAGGCCGCACGGCTCTCCTCGGCCACGTTTCCTCCGCACAGGGATAAGAAGAGAATCCGCGCGACGAAAGAAACGGGAGTGAAAAGAAAAATCTGGGATCGCAAGGCCTGCCTGGTTGGTGGAATCTAGTTGCAGGAGGGGAGAGGGCCATGGATATACTGGTATGTTCCGGGAGATTCTTGGCGCGCCGGCCTCCCCTCGCGCTCGTCCCTCGCTGCTCCCGAGGCCGCCCGGACAGAGGCAGCAACGACAAAGGTAGGCGGTCTACTGTCTCTCCAGTTTCCTGCACCTCCTTCAAGTGTTTGATGAAATGGCGCAGCGAATTACTGGACTAGCACTGCGCCTGTTGACTGTGTGTATGTAGTGTCATTCTGTCATCGTTAAGGGATAGTTGAGCCTAGTAGCCGCCCTTATCATCAGTCAGTTGTGATCTGCTGACCGGATTGTTTAGGGAAACGAGGTTCATCTATTGATGTGCTATGGTTTCATCTGAATGCAATGCTTGCTTCAGTTTTCTTCCGAGCAGGGTGCAGGTTTCTATTGTTGTATGACAATCGTAGATGATTAGTATTTATGTACGTCTGGGTTTGAAAATAAAGAATGCGACATGTTAAGTCTGTGGATTCTGAGTTTCCTTCCCAGTGAGTTTCGCAGTTTACTTCCGACTGAGTTTTGACAGGGTACGAGTGGGTAATTCTATCCTCATTTGTGAGATCATGGTCATTTGGTGCTATAGCGTTGGATGGCATATTACAATTTCTTTTAAACGCAGTACAAACACTTATTGCGAAATGCCATCAATATACTTAATTCGAAGATGAGAACCCAATGTTTCTGCTTTCAAGATCACCCAAACACTCAAGATCGTGCTGTTTTGGCTTCAACAAGGATACTGTCAACAGTCTATTTGTAGTTTTGTACCCAAGTAGTAGAGCTTAGTAGTGTCCATTAAAAGAACAGTATTTTGAAAAGGTCATCCCATGTTCCTTCTTTATCAATCAAGAAAAAAATCAGTTACTTTCTGGCCAGTTTGCTAGAGTTTTTTTCCCTTTGCTCTGTAAGAAAAACTGCCAATGGCTTGAAGAAAATTTCCTACAGTAATCCTTCATATGGAAAACATTTGTCAAAAACGTCATTATGCAACAAAAAAAAGGCACAAAATGTCTTATGAGGGGGGAGTGGGGAGTGTGGCCCTAGTGTTCACTTCAATACATACCTTAAGTATTCAGCCAAACACCTATGTTTGAATGTGACAGAAGAATTCCAAAGTCACCTGGTTGGAAGACTTACCTTAACAGTCATGATCTGAAATGCAATTCTGTATTAGATGTGACTAAAAGTGCTGGGTGGGTGGGATTTAATGGTAATTAAGGGAAAGAAACTTGCAGTGAACGGAGGCTTGGACAAAAACATGAACTTCATTGATCTACTTGTAGCAATAGCAAGTGTTTCTGGTACTAATGACCATTTCATTCTCTTGCTTGTCAGGTGACACATCTGCTGACTGGGACAAGGCTTGGACCACGTTCAAAAATAAAGGGAAGAGAACCCTATTTTCAGATTTTTCACCAGACAAGTATGTGAGCTGGAACCCACGGCGCAGCGAGTATCCCTTATCAGAAGAGGTAGACCCAATCAAGAGAACTGAAAGGTCTAACTTGATGCTGTGGACAAGTCCACAATTTACCTTGGTGGGGGCGATTATCATCGTCTTGACATTGCTAATATATACATTGGTTGTCCCAGCTAAGTAACAGTGCAGAGGTGACAGATAGGTGAGCTGTAACCCAAAGATTCTTCTGGGGAGTCTGTATTGTACATTTTGTCTGTATGATATCAGTTATAGTTGTACTGCTTCAATATGCAATCAAGTAGATCATAATAGTCCATTTCCTCCATTTTGGAGCTTTCTTTACTTTATGTCAATTGTCTGCTCCTTATTACTCCATTAAAACCAAGAAATACTGGGATTAGGTATAATAATATGTGGATCCTTATTCAATAATCAAAATCTATGCCAATGCCCCTGATATTTTTTTTCCATATTCTCAATAACTGGATATGGGCTAGATTAACCAGTGAGGGGTAGTTTGTTGTGTTGGAACTGCTTGGGCAAGTGGACATGTGCGAAGTACCAACTATAATGATGGAGACCATGAGATCCACGTTTTCCATTACAGCCATATTCGAGTAAAAAAGATAGATCATTAGCTTCATACAATAATAAGCCCTAGGTAGGAATCTTGCTTAGATGTAAAGCAGTGTAACTAAACTTTTGTATGCCCTAAATAATTAGCTTCGGTCACTTGTGTTGGAGGCATAAGGATGGAGTGTGGCAGCATCTTGCACTAAAATACATATAGATGAAACGCAACTCTAGATAAACATGTCATGGCTGTCATGTTATCTTGGAGATTTGCCTTCCATCTTTATATTCAGCATCTTGGATCAAGTCAGATAATGGCCTTTTTCATCCTTCAATTGAACAATTTTCATATTTTTTTTCCTTGTGGGTTCTAGCAGTGTTGATTAGTGAAAGAGTTCAATTTGTGCTCAAATCTAAGTGCTGAATTCTGCATTTCTTTACAAAACATTAGACTATTACTATTCAGGGTCTTGAATGAGTTTGGTGTAACTGAAGTTAACCTTTTTATAGAAATCTTCTCTAGCGATGAATCAAGTTTTATCACATTTCAGGAACATACAGTACATAACACGAGTAAGTTTACGATTTTCTTGAAATGTGAACTGTACAGTTATTGCTGTCTGCTGCTTTTGATACCTTGCAGTGCCTTTGATTCTAGACGCTAGCGTACAGAAAATTGGTCCGCCAAGACTTCCCAGACACTAGTAAACATGAATCTGGTCCATGTTGAGAGCCAAGACTTTTTCTCCAATGTGAACAGAATAGATCGGTCACAGGGATAATGTGGTATTCAAGTCAACATCTCTCATGATTTCAAAATAATTTCTTCTATCATCTTTGGTCCGTCTGTTCCTGTATTTTAATGGTTTGTTGATTTGCATTATTGAATAGATCTTAAGATGTCCTTATTTATGTCTGGTTTTTGCGCAACAGCAATATCCATGGCTAACAGAGAATCAGATCTACATACTTTTAATACTGAACCTGAAAACTTTCTGGCATGAAAGAATCTCTAGTTTTCTTCTCCTGTTCTTGTTTGGAGGCCCATGCGCCAGGTCTGGGGATAGATTAATGCTTAGATTATGCCGTATCACCTTGGGCAATTTGACAGGGAGACAAGGTCATACTTTTCTATACCAATCCAGCTGGAGTGTTGAACATGAACCTGGCCAGTTAGTGCTGTAATCCAGCATTTGTTTAGACCAATTCTGTAACTACTCTAAACAAACACCAATATGGATTATCACTGTTCGTTCTTCTAAATCAGAATTAATTGCTGGTCATCAGTAAATGTGGTTGAGTACTTTTATATTAATGTTCTTCTATTTTCACTCTTGAATAGTTGGCACGGCATCCAGAAAGCATGGGAGTTTGTTTGCCCTTCCGGGATGTGGAAACATGGGGTTGAATGGGCATACAAGACACGTGTCTTCTTGAAGACAGTATTGCCAGTGTATATCTTTCAGACGCATACAGTGCTTAGATTGACTCGGGACGGTGTGAATACTGAAACGTGGAGCCTCGGTAGAATCCAGAAGGTTTCAAACTAGGAGAAGCTCCTTGCTCCCCAAGCAAGCTTGGCCCTCACGCTTCCCAATGACCGCCTCTGCTCTGCTCTGCTGCTGCTATAAAGCAGCTGGCCGTCAACTCCCCTGCTCCTCACTCATTCTGACATCAACAACCAGCACACAGCACAACACACACACACACACACTTGAAGCTGTCCTCGTCTTTGTGCCTTCGTGAGCAAGAAGCAGCCATGACGGCGGCGATGGAGCTCCAGCAGCAGCAGCAGGCGAAGCGGACCTTGCCGCGGCGCGGCCAGGTGAAGGCACGCATCTTCGCGAGCTTGTTCCGGTGCTTCTTCCCCAAGACGACCCCGCGCAAGGGAGAGAGCGGCACCAAGGGCAAGGAAGCCGGTGGCAGCCGCGTCAACCCCGGTGGTTGATGCGGTCCCGGCGGTGAGGAGGAGGAAGATGATCTGAAGAATCAAAGAATTGGGGTCGTTCCGAGCCCAGCTGGAAATGCCATAGCGGCCGGTTCTTGCCGGCGGAGAATCGGGGTGGGTGGGTGGGTGGGGGTGTTCTCGTGGGGTAATCGGGTAAGCAGAATTTACGGTATAGTGTCGAAGAATTCAGATTTCAGGCAGCAGTCTGGGGTAGTCTGAATTCGATATATGAATTCTGGTGTCGTCAAACAGAGTGTTTTTAGCTGCATGTTTTCAGTCTGTATTTTCTCTTCCCCCTTTCGGAGGCAATGTAGTGTGGGTATTTATGTAGAACATTGCCATTTTAAATGGCCGTGTAATTCAGATCTGTAGCGTTTGTGTAAGCTTCTCCGTCATGGTTGTGTAGTTACTACTACATTGAACGAGCTTTGTGTTTTCAGGTTCAGAGTTTGTTAAAAGTTCGCTTCAGTTTTCTGATATTGTGTTATTGCGCTTTTGGCTCCAACTGTTGCCTTCGCTGATTGTGCTCTCGAATTTCTAGCCTCAACAGCTTTCCCACCTCTCTGATCTTAAAATTGAGTTGGCAGGCTAC
The DNA here is from genome assembly GCA_000970635.1 of Eragrostis tef. Classification (NCBI taxonomy): domain Eukaryota; kingdom Viridiplantae; phylum Streptophyta; class Magnoliopsida; order Poales; family Poaceae; genus Eragrostis; species Eragrostis tef. The sequence goes on from LAPY01001177.1 coordinate 25,306, forward strand.
GAGATGTGCGATCGGATCAACATTTTCGACGTTGTGACTGAGTGCCGTTTTAGTGTCAATTGTCAAACATCGAGGTGCTTCATGCCCAAGTCTTGTCGTGCAAACTGTGTACCTGTGCTCCCTGCTTGGGCTCCACATGTCATAGACAATATCGGATATAGCAACAAAGATAAGAAAGGGGCGGCCCTTTCTTGTGCGATTGTTCCACTGCGTGACTCCGACTGAAGCAACCCCAGGAGGCAAGAACCGGCGGCTTTATTCCCCGGGCCCTTTGCCTTTGGAGTGGCAACCATCGCTTTTCTTTTCCCGGAGCGCGGCGCTTTTAGTACTAACTTGCTCACGATTATAAATGTTAATAACTGAAAAATGTTGTGGATTAAGAGTACAAGAACTTGCTTTAGCCCAACATTGGAACCTCTCTGGTTCCTGTGTGATAAGCAGAAATCCCTGCAAAAATATCCTACGTTACTATGGAACACCAAAAGAACTTGCATATGCTACTACACGTCAAGTACAGTACCTCACTTCACAATTTGTGTGATCAGCAGCATAACTGTCCTGCTACACATTATGTACAATCAGGGGTGGAGCTACTTGTAGCTCAGTGGGTGCGGCCGCACCCACTCCTCAAGAGAATTTTAGTGTTATCACCCATGTATTCACCGTATCCGTACCCTCTCAGCTCGTTAATATACACCCATAGGCCAAGAAATCAAAGAACAAACAGCCTAAATTAACAGCGCCGCACCCCCCTTCGTCAAGCTCTAGCTCCGCCACTATGTACAATACATCACTTCACACGAAAGATGGCGAAGCTCGAGATAGAGTGAAAGGAAAACATGGATTAGCTAGACCTCATATTAGTTTGCCCACAAATTGAGGTCACGCGGGAATCGAATCTCAAAAACATCTCCGCGTTTTGTTTCTGTCTTGAACGCTGAACACCTTTGCGTTTCTCTTGTCCCAAAAGGCCGAAGCAGATGCTGCGAAGAATCACGTGGAATCATAGTGGAGCAGTACTGCTTTGTAGTGGAATCATAGGGAGTATCTCGCAATCTCGTCCGATTCGGCCATTTGCACGCGACAAGTGGCCAAAGCGGGTAGCATTTGGCCTTCCCTTGCCAAGCCCGCGCCCCACGTCGGCGGCCGCGATCGGTCGAAACGCCCCTACCTACGGCCCAAACTTTGCCACTTGTTCGTCCAGGTTTGGAGGGCACCGCGCAGCGCAGGAGGCCCTGCCTTCGGAGCGAAGGAAGCGAGCCTGCCTCATCGCTGTTGAGACGGGCGGGCAACGCCGTTGGACTCCGTCGATCGCGTGCACCGGACGCCACGGCGGACGGCTCGATCGGCAAGATGAGGTCAGCGGCTCACGTATATGCGGTGACGTTTGCTAATACGCACGTGCTCTCAGATAATGGCCTTTTCGGCAGCACCTTCGCTTCACGGGACGGCGGAATCATTTGTGCACGACTGTGTGCTGGGTCGTCTGTCTGACAAAATAAAGTGCTCCTGCGGCGGCCGGTAAAAATTGAGGTGAATCGCGGGATGTGACAGCCGCGCAGCCGGAACGGAAAGCCCGGCCGAAGCATGGGGCACAGAAGTCGTTCGAGGCCACGTGCGGCCGGCGCGGTCGTACACCCTCGAGGCCCCGCCACCACAGCGAACCGACGACGACTTGGCGGTCGGTCGTGGCGTTCGCCTTCACCTGGGAGAACAAGTTTTCCACTTTTCCGCTAGGGGTCTCTTCGTTTTCTCTGGTTAAAATAGCTAAAATTTTAGCCAAGGAAGAATCTTGCTATTTAAGGGTATTAAATAAAGTTTAATTACAAAACTATTTTACAAATGAGAGCTAATTTCTGAAACGAATCTAACGAGCCTAATTAAGCTATGTTTTGCTACAGTGATGCTACAGTAACCATCTTCTAATTATAGCTTGATTACGACATAATTACCTTCATTAGATTCGTCTCGCAAATTAGCACATGGTTCTGTAGTTAGTTTTGTAATTAGACTTTATTTAGTACCTCTAAATAGCAATATTTCTCTTGGCTAAAATCTGACTAAAAAAACAAAGAGGCCATGAATTCTAGAGAGATTACTCCGTGACTTTGGCGGTTGAGTTACGTGAGCAAGTGCGGTTCCAAATTCTAGAGAGATTACTCCGTGACTTTGGCGGTTGAGTTACGTGAGCAAGTGCGGTTCCAAATTCTAGAGAGATTACTCCGTGACTTTGGCGGTTGAGTTACGTGAGCAAGTGCGGTTCCAAATTCTAGAGAGATTACTCCGTGACTTTGGCGGTTGAGTTACGTGAGCAAGTGCGGTTCCAAATTCTAGAGAGATTACTCCGTGACTTTGGCGGTTGAGTTACGTGAGCAAGTGCGGTTCCAAACACACCGTCTGATTCGATTCAGAAGCGTCATCCTCGCCTTATCACTACGAGGACGAAGGTGGAAACTAGACAGGAAGGCTCAACAAGTGGAGACCAACTCCTTTCCTTTTTCTCTCCGAATGAATCGAGCGAGCAGGGCCAAGATAAAACGTGCCAGTCTGTCAGAGAGATGAATGCGATGCGATGCGACCTGCTCGTCCGCCCGCGCCCACTTGTCTTCCTTCAGTTGCCCAATAATGACCACACACACAGCGTACCGGCCGGCCATAATCAGTTTTTTCGTTTGGCTGTTTGCTTTGTAGCAACTACAGTGTTTCAGTTATTTCTTCTGTACTTGCAGTCACTACAGTTTTTGCAGTTATTTTTCTACAGCTGCAGCCTGCTGAACAAGCTGAATGTGCCAAATCTCACTTTGAGCGCACCCTGATCGGAAACGGCCTTCCCCAGTACTATACTGTGCCGGGAAAACGATCGAAAGCCGCTATCGCCAATAAACCTCTCGGTGCAACTTTTGTTTACTTGTAATCGCGAAATAAGTATATCAAGATTTGAGCTAAACATGCGGCATTGATTAATTAGTTACCTATACTATAAGAACAGTGGCAGAGCAGCCAGAGCTCCTCACTCCACTCCACCACTGGTCTGTCGTCACTCTCACCATCACACCACGAACCAACTCCTGTCCTGCCTCGGCGCCAGCCTTCCGTTCCCGTGTGCGAGCGAGAGCCGGCGCAGCGCCATGGACGGGGGGCAGCAGGACGGCGGCCAGAGGAAGAAGCCGCACGGGAACCCGACCCCCAAGCGGGGCGGGATCAAGAAGGCGATCGTCGGCGACTGGTTCGGCAAGAAGGACCCCGGCGGCAACGGCGACAACGGCAACGACACTGGAGGCGGCGGCGGAGACGCCGGTGGCGGCGCCTCGACTGGCTCCTACGGTGCTTAGCGTGCGCGACTCATGGTGCGCGCGCGCGCTCTGGGAGCGAGCGCCCAGCTGATGGTTAGTTTGATCTCTCACGTTGGACTGCTGGTCTGGTTCCGTGCCGGGTCGCCGGCCGAAGTGTGTATCAGTGTAGGATGTGTACTGGGGTAGGTAACCAGCGGTGTGTTCGTGCGCTGCATGGTGTGGGTTGCGTGTAATCATTGTTGTTCGTCAGTAGTAATCCCTGAACCCTGATTAACTGACGTAATTCTGTTTAAATTCATGTGCGTATTTCTGTCTTCTTCCTGCTGGATTTCTTACGTGAGTAGTAAGAAATTCCGTGCTCGCCGCAGCAGTTCGATTGGAACCTCTCGTTGAAATTTCGTTCTTTGTGATCGGCCGGTGACTGTTTCCTTGAGCAAAAGTTGTGATTCGATATGATGCCACATGATTTGGGGAGATCTTGCATCTGTTGTTCATCCCTATCACAATGGCGCGTGAATTAATAGGTATATAATTGGTGGTAATACTAATTAAGGTTCCGAAAACATTTCCGCAACGAGAAAGGATGATAAAATGTACAACGACGAATAGGCGAGTGGAGCGAGCCGTGACGAGCTGATGGAGAGATGCGCTTTCCACTCATCTGCACCCACTTGTTTGACCCCGACCTCTGTTCACTGAATGATAACTGATGCATTCGCCCCGATCGAGCCTATGCGCGCGCACGCACGTCCCGCAGCTGACGCCACTTACCAACAGCTACCCGGGCTGAAAGCGAAGAGGCGCTGTGCACCATGCAAATCGATCTGCGTCTGTGGACTAGTCGCCGAGTTTGCCGTGATTATCTTACTCCTAACAGCAAAGATCGTGCTAAACAAATGACACTTGCCTCTATAAGATAGTAGCTCCCGGTGCAGCAAGCTCTGCACCACCGCCACACACGCGAAACCACTTGGCAGGGCTGTGTTCCCTGTGTGCTCGAGCGCGACGCCACCATGGACGGGCAAGGCGGCGGCCAGAGCGACAAGCCCCACGGGAACCCGTACCCGAGGAGGGGCGACATCAAGAAGAAGATCATCAAGGACTGGTCCGGCGGCGGCGGGAGCGGCAACGGCGGCGGCGACAACGGCGGCAACGGAGGCAGTGGGGAGGCCGC
>LAPY01001177.1:30975-43669 GCA_000970635.1 Eragrostis tef
CGGCAACGGAGGCAGTGGGGAGGCCGCTGCTGGTTACGGCGGCGGCGGCTGCTGCACTTGTTACTGACAAGTGGAGCATAGCGAGCCCCGATCGAGACGGTTAGTCGTCGCTACTCGCCTAGCTTAATTACGTTGGCCTATAGCTAGCGATTTGCTGCTAAGCTGCCGGCCAGTTTCTGGAGTGCGTGGACAGGGGATCGGTGTACTACTTACTAGGGGGGTAGAACGAATGCTGGTGTGAAAAATGTCCGTGTGTCTGCTTCTTTTGTGTAACCATCTGTGTCTGTTAATAATCGATCGATGGGGCCGCACATAGCATGGATCTGTCTTCTGTGAGTCAATTGTCACTTCGTTGGACTGGAACGAATGATCTGTTCTCTTCTCGTTGTCGCTGTTGTTCTCTGTTTTACATGTTTCCGCTCGATCGGATTTAACGCGTGAAAAAACTACGTCCATCAAGAGTTTGGCATCACGAACCATGCGTGAATGTGAATTGCGAATTGATTTGGTCGGTACTGCTGTCCCTTTGGAACGGGATCTCCTCCCCTTCCTTTTGTCCGCGATTGCTGTTCCTTGTTTGATCTCTGAACAAGGCATAGATAAAAACTGTCGGGAGTAACTAGCTTTTGCAAATTCTTTAATTTGATCGAAGGGTAATGAATCAAATCCAAGATAGCATGTTCGCTTCGAGCTGAAGCCACTATACTTGCAGCGACCTTATCCGTTCCCCTTTTTCATTATAACCATTTGGCTCCGCAAGCTGATGAAAAATAATCCCTGCTACGTGCGTGCCCACCCCCTCACACGTGCGGGGAGGCTTCCCGTGAAATCAAGAACGGAATCGTATAGGATCGCGGACAGACTGTGATCAAGTACTATACTATTTGTGTGGATTCGCAAGCATCTACTTCAGGGTTCTCCTAGGCTAGCTAGTAGATTATTCATGAGCTCGCGCACTACGTGTAGATTCGACCAAAAGTTTTGATTCACACTACAGCTCAGGGTTGCTCTCGGCCGGTTTTCACTTTCAGTGGACTTTGGCTTGACCAAATTGAGCCTCGCGTGATCTCTAATCTCTCTCATCATGGCGTCACGTGCTTGCGTAAATGCTTTGGGCCTGAAAAGCCAACAGGCCCGTTATTTGTTTCGGCCACTTCTCCTTTGCAAGCCTCGACGAATCATCTTCGTTTCCGAGTCTGGAGATCCAATAAAAGGAAACGAGGCCCAAGATCAAGTCACGAAATTTAGACGGCCTAGGATAAACCGGCATGGGTCGAGGCCCAGGCAGGCGCAAATCCCAACTTCCCGGTCGCTCGTCGCATGATTTTGAGTCGGAACCCAAAAAAATGCAGCAACAGCAAGCCAAGCCGGGTCCTGAATTCCTGATAGCGACGCGCCTATCGAGCAGCGCGAGCCATCGTCGCGAATCCCGCAAAAGCATTTTCCTCCGGCGTCGCGTACGGCGTCGCCTCGTGCGGCCGGCCGCGCGGGCGGGAGGAGGAGGAGGGCACGGGACGGGCGGAGGCCGATAGGGTATCAGACATGGCCCCATCGGCTTTTCCGCGAATCACCGCCGCGCGGCGCCATCACCCGTTGTCGCGTGCGCCTGCGGTTGGTGCGGGTTCCTCACAGACAGCACGCAGTACAGCACCAACGGGTGACGAGGGCGCTCTTTTCTTTTAGATGCGCCCGAGCGGAGGAGTACGTAGTACGTCCACAACAATTAATAAGTTCTGTTTTTTAAACAATGGGATGCTCTACTCACCTTGGCCGGCTCGGATAAGAAGATGCTTCCGTCGCGCGTCTCAACGCCATATGCATATTTGTTTATCATCTTTCTTTACCCCTTTCGAAGTTTGTCAATATCTGCACTATCCGACTGATTCAGTGCGCTCACTCCTTTATTCTATTCCAAGGCGCTAATCGATGTTTTAAGGAGCTAAGCTTGCACACTGATGCCACAATTTCACGCACCGAGACCGCAGTCTACGACCGAGCCGCTCTGACTGACGTCCTGCCCAAATCCTTTCAGCATTTTTCGCGAGAAAGTCTTTGTGGTTTGCTTTGCTTTGCTGAGCCCGTCAAACAAACACCGAGTTCTTCGAATGACCGGTAGCAGTAAACGATCGCCCCCCGTCAACACGGCAGTAGTACAAGGTTTGTCAAAAGCTCGTGTTGTATGGGCATCATGTTCTGTTTTGGAAAATGGCTGCTGCAAGCACTAACCCGGAAAATGGCTGGCTTTTGGGGTCAAAATGCCGTCGTGGGAGCAACGCGTTTCCATCCGGAATCGTTCAACAGGCAAGAGCTGCTCCATGGCGGTTGTTGCTTGCTGCTCTTCCGATTTGTTGGAATGGAAAAGACCAAAAGCTTCTGAAACTCTGAGTGAGAAAGGCATCACTCAAAGACGAAAACTTGACCGAGCCTCTGAACATGGAGAAACGGATCTGTCTAACGTGGTCCGGTGTACCCATTGCTTAGTCGTTCGCAACACGGTCACGAAGGTGTTCGTGTTTGTACTTTTGTATACACCAAACATGGAGGAAGGCTTCTCCTCTGAGAAGTGAGATCAGAAACTTGAAACTTCACAACTTCAGGTACAGTAGAGGAGTCAGCGATTTTTTCGTGGGCGGCTGGCACACTGCCCGAGACTGGCGGGACCGGCGTTACCGTGGCCTCAATATCCACATCGATATCGACCGATCCACCAACCGCGTCACGCCAAGTATGCAGCGAGCCCGTGATGCCGTGAACCGTCGCCGTTACTCCCAGACGGCCAGGCGGAGGAGAACTGGGGGGCGCGCAACTGACCGAAACACCCTCCTCACCTTCCCCCGCCTACTCACTAGGCAGGGGCAAACCAGTAAAACGCCATTCGCCCAATTGGCCGGCCAATGGACCCAATCACGTCCGTCGGAAAGGAATCTCCCTGCGAGCCGCACGATCACCCAGATGGACGGCCAGGACGCGCCCTACCAGAACCTTCCTTCTCCCCTGTGCCCGTCCGTCCACGGGCGTGCCAGTCCTCCGCCCGCCTCTATTGGTTCTCACCATAAAAACCCCTGGAGCGTGGCTTCCATTCGCCCCACACAAGCTTTCGCGATCTCTCTCCCCCACCGCCGCATCGCATTCTCCGATTCGAAGCTCTCCCACAGCTCGCAGCCATGGCGAAGAACTACCCGACCGTGAGCGCTGAGTACCAGGAGGCCGTCGAGAAGGCCAGGCGCAAGCTCCGCGCCCTCATCGCCGAGAAGAACTGCGCCCCGCTCATGCTCCGCCTCGCGTAAGCCGCTCTCTCTCTCTCTCTCTCCCTTCCCTACCTAACTACGTATTCGCCCTCATCGCAGAGTATCTCGCAATCTCGTCTGATCCGGCGTTCCGTTTCGATTGCGCAGGTGGCACTCGGCGGGGACGTTCGACGTGTCCTCCAAGACCGGTGGTCCCTTCGGCACCATGAAGAACCCGGCGGAGCTGTCCCACGGCGCCAACGCGGGTCTGGACATCGCTGTGCGGATGCTCGAGCCCGTCCATGAGGAGTTCCCCATCCTCTCCTATGCCGATTTCTACCAGGTTTCGCCTCGATCTCGCCCCGATCTGCTTCGATCTGGCGAAATGGATGTGATTTCTTACGGTCCTCCTCGCTGATGTTATGCAGCTTGCGGGAGTTGTGGCCGTGGAGGTTACCGGCGGGCCTGAGGTCCCCTTCCACCCAGGGAGGGAGGTGAGATTTCTCAACTTTTTGTACACCCGTCCTGAGGTTTTGTCAGGGTTTAAGGCTTTTCGATTTCAGAAGCAGAGCGTGTTTGTTGAGATAGAAAAACAAACTCCAGTAGTATCGCTGTTATGCGTGCTTGTAACTTTTTAGTTCGGTGGTTACCTCTTGTAGAATACGGTAGCAGGCTATTCGTGCCAAGTGATTCTGCTATTTAACAATAGTTCAAGCCTTGGTCTTTACAGTCTAGTTGTCTATTTCTGCTGTTGGTTCATCCTTTTCTGGCTTGTTATGACTACTTATTAATATTATCATAATAGCCAAAGAGTGGACAGGTGTGCGGTAAAAATACCCAATTACTGACTTGTCTCATTCTACGATTAGGATTTGTCCATTAGCTGTTCTCGCTCTTATTATTGTTCTTGTGATACCAAGAGTAGGCAGGTGTGCGGTAAAATACCCAATTACTGATGTGTCTCATTCTACGATTAGGATTTGTCCATTAGCGGTTCTCGTTCTTATTATTGTTCTTGTGATAGGCAAACCATGTAAATGCATTCATTTATTATTTGGTACCTTGGTGTATGAGGTGAAGCTAATCTCTCATTATCTTATTGTACCTTAGTCCTTACATAACAATTTTGGATTTTAGTTACCAAATGGTTTCACTAGTAGTGGTTTCCCATTGGGAATGAATTAATAGAGTTTTTTGCTTTGTTTTTTATAAGCGATGTGTTAGCTGCATAATTCATGTTAATTCTTGCCATGTAATTTTTACTGTTTTGAATGAATATATGGCATTTCATCACCTACTATAGGTGGACTTTGCATATGTTGTGAAGTCTTAAGGCACCATTGCTGCTTTGAACATGTGTTGGGCACCACAAGAACGTTAGGTTGCATATAGTATGTATGGTGCTAAGTTTGAGGCATGTTGGTCAGTACAAGAATGTTAGGTTAAACGTGTGCAGAAGAGAGGAATAGTTGTCACATTCCTGCGTTGTCCCGAATAGGCCAAAGGCATGTGGTATATTTGTTGTTTGTTGTGAGTCTATGAGGCATCTAGATGGTTCTCATTGTATGTATACAAACTATACACATGTTTGGTCCTAGGACTCCTATCTGAATTATTGGTCACAACATGTTTATCAGGGTGTATAGTTGCTACCACTGCTTTGATTTTTGTTAAAATGATAATGTGTCACAGGGTAATAGTTTAACATTCAGTGTTATCGTTGTCATTCTTTCTCCCCCTGTGGAATTTGGATAAAGAGATAATGAATGTTAGGTTTATCTGTTTTCGTGTTTTAATGTGAGTATTTACATCTTTCCTTCGTACTTGCAGGACAAGCCCCAGCCCCCGCCCGAGGGTCGCCTTCCCGACGCTACCAAGGGTATGTCTCCAATCTTTAGTTCTTAACCATTATTGTCATGAATGATGAAAAGATGAATATCATGTTTTAGTCTGCATACTTATCTTTGTTGTTCTTTTACCAGGTTCTGACCACCTGAGGCAAGTCTTTGGCAAGCAGATGGGCTTGAGTGATCAAGACATTGTCGCCCTCTCTGGCGGTCACACCTTGGTTGGTTGCTGACCCCTAATCTCTGTCATATTGTACTTTTTGTACATTTGTTGATGTTGTTTTATTGTGTTTTCTTTAGGGACGGTGCCACAAGGAGCGTTCTGGATTTGAGGGTGCCTGGACTACAAATCCTTTGGTCTTTGACAACTCTTACTTCAAGTGAGTTTTACATCTACCAGATTATTTTGAAAGTGTTGACATGAATGCATCAACCTTACTCATCTCATGTATAGCATCTGAGTTTAATGAGATTAATCATGATTCTATCTTTGAAATCTTTCCATAGGGAGCTTCTGAGCGGTGACAAGGAGGGCCTCCTTCAGCTCCCAAGTGACAAAGCCCTGCTGAGCGACCCTGTCTTCCGCCCTCTCGTGGAGAAATATGCTGCGGTATGTTTGTCTCATCTGGTGAATCTGCTTCTAGGGATCTAGAAGGTTATAATACTGATTATTATTTGCATTTTACTTTAGGATGAGAAGGCCTTCTTTGAGGACTACAAGCAGGCCCACCTCAAGCTTTCTGAACTGGGGTGAGTGATAAATCATCCTTCAGGCTGAAATTGATAGTTAGGTCAATCAGCACTTCTAATTGTTTACCATTGTTGCAGGTTTGCTGATGCTTAAAAGGCCTGTAACTAGACTACTGCGTACTGCTTCTAGTATGGGGTCGTGTTATCTAGTGCATCAACAGTCGGTGTGAATCAGCAGACTTCCAAGTGCCATCTCTGTAATAAAATTTGTGGAGCCTTGAGGCTATCATCCTTAGTACTTTGTTGATGTTTCATGGGCCGTTTGGCTAGACTTGGATGCTGTATGCAACTGAAACTGCTAGATCTATCTTATGAAATGCAGTACGTTCTAGAGCCTTCTTCATAAATCTTGCGTTCCTCCTATGCGAAATATTGAGCTTTTGTTATTCTGATGCTCTCTGTTCCTGGATATGGGTTGAATTGGTATTGCCCAAACCTTGTGGGATCGCCTAAACGTTGGGTGATTTTGATACTCCCTGTTGATATTGTGTGGATGTGTCGTGACTGGTTTGGTGGAAACATTTTGAGAAGAAAATACGAATGATGATTTTGGTTTCGGTACTGTTTTGTGTGTAGTGTATACTTGTGTCTTTGGGCAAATGTAAAGTGGTTCACGTAGAAAATGCCGAGACTGTTTTGTGTGATCTGTATATTCCTGTTTAGCCAGAATGTTCAGTTTCTTAAGCAAGTTGTTATAGGCAGTGTGATTTGACTGAAGCTGTGAGGAGAGTGTACTGTTTTGTGTGATGTGTGTATTCCTGTTTAGCCAGCATGTTCAGTTTCTTAAGCAAGTTGTTATAGGCAGTGTGATTTGACTGAAGCTGTGAGGAGAGTGTACTGTTTTGTGTGATGTGTGTATTCCTGTTTAGCCAGCATGTTCAGTTTCTTAAGCAAGTTGTTATAGGCAGTGTGATTTGACTGAAGCTGTGAGGAGAGTGTACTGTTTTGTGTGATGTGTGTATTCCTGTTTAGCCAGCATGTTCAGTTTCTTAAGCAAGTTGTTATAGGCAGTGTGATTTGACTGAAGCTGTGAGGAGAGTGTACTGTTTTGTGTGATGTGTGTATTCCTGTTTAGCCAGCATGTTCAGTTTCTTAAGCAAGTTGTTATAGGCAGTGTGATTTGACTGAAGCTGTGAGGAGAGTGTACTGTTTTGTGTGATGTGTGTATTCCTGTTTAGCCAGCATGTTCAGTTTCTTAAGCAAGTTGTTATAGGCAGTGTGATTTGACTGAAGCTGTGAGGAGAGTGTACTGTTTTGTGTGATGTGTGTATTCCTGTTTAGCCAGCATGTTCAGTTTCTTAAGCAAGTTGTTATAGGCAGTGTGATTTGACTGAAGCTGTGAGGAGAGTGTACTGTTTTGTGTGATGTGTGTATTCCTGTTTAGCCAGCATGTTCAGTTTCTTAAGCAAGTTGTTATAGGCAGTGTGATTTGACTGAAGCTGTGAGGAGAGTGTACTGTTTTGTGTGATGTGTGTATTCCTGTTTAGCCAGCATGTTCAGTTTCTTAAGCAAGTTGTTATAGGCAGTGTGATTTGACTGAAGCTGTGAGGAGAGTGTACTGTTTTGTGTGATGTGTGTATTCCTGTTTAGCCAGCATGTTCAGTTTCTTAAGCAAGTTGTTATAGGCAGTGTGATTTGACTGAAGCTGTGAGGAGAGTGTACTGTTTTGTGTGATGTGTGTATTCCTGTTTAGCCAGCATGTTCAGTTTCTTAAGCAAGTTGTTATAGGCAGTGTGATTTGACTGAAGCTGTGAGGAGAGTGTACTGTTTTGTGTGATGTGTGTATTCCTGTTTAGCCAGCATGTTCAGTTTCTTAAGCAAGTTGTTATAGGCAGTGTGATTTGACTGAAGCTGTGAGGAGAGTGTACTGTTTTGTGTGATGTGTGTATTCCTGTTTAGCCAGCATGTTCAGTTTCTTAAGCAAGTTGTTATAGGCAGTGTGATTTGACTGAAGCTGTGAGGAGAGTGTACTGTTTTGTGTGATGTGTGTATTCCTGTTTAGCCAGCATGTTCAGTTTCTTAAGCAAGTTGTTATAGGCAGTGTGATTTGACTGAAGCTGTGAGGAGAGTGTACTGTTTTGTGTGATGTGTGTATTCCTGTTTAGCCAGCATGTTCAGTTTCTTAAGCAAGTTGTTATAGGCAGTGTGATTTGACTGAAGCTGTGAGGAGAGTGTACTGTTTTGTGTGATGTGTGTATTCCTGTTTAGCCAGCATGTTCAGTTTCTTAAGCAAGTTGTTATAGGCAGTGTGATTTGACTGAAGCTGTGAGGAGAGTGTACTGTTTTGTGTGATGTGTGTATTCCTGTTTAGCCAGCATGTTCAGTTTCTTAAGCAAGTTGTTATAGGCAGTGTGATTTGACTGAAGCTGTGAGGAGAGTGTACTGTTTTGTGTGATGTGTGTATTCCTGTTTAGCCAGCATGTTCAGTTTCTTAAGCAAGTTGTTATAGGCAGTGTGATTTGACTGAAGCTGTGAGGAGAGTGTACTGTTTTGTGTGATGTGTGTATTCCTGTTTAGCCAGCATGTTCAGTTTCTTAAGCAAGTTGTTATAGGCAGTGTGATTTGACTGAAGCTGTGAGGAGAGTGTACTGTTTTGTGTGATGTGTGTATTCCTGTTTAGCCAGCATGTTCAGTTTCTTAAGCAAGTTGTTATAGGCAGTGTGATTTGACTGAAGCTGTGAGGAGAGTGTACTGTTTTGTGTGATGTGTGTATTCCTGTTTAGCCAGCATGTTCAGTTTCTTAAGCAAGTTGTTATAGGCAGTGTGATTTGACTGAAGCTGTGAGGAGAGTGTACTGTTTTGTGTGATGTGTGTATTCCTGTTTAGCCAGCATGTTCAGTTTCTTAAGCAAGTTGTTATAGGCAGTGTGATTTGACTGAAGCTGTGAGGAGAGTGTACTGTTTTGTGTGATGTGTGTATTCCTGTTTAGCCAGCATGTTCAGTTTCTTAAGCAAGTTGTTATAGGCAGTGTGATTTGACTGAAGCTGTGAGGAGAGTGTACTGTTTTGTGTGATGTGTGTATTCCTGTTTAGCCAGCATGTTCAGTTTCTTAAGCAAGTTGTTATAGGCAGTGTGATTTGACTGAAGCTGTGAGGAGAGTGTACTGTTTTGTGTGATGTGTGTATTCCTGTTTAGCCAGCATGTTCAGTTTCTTAAGCAAGTTGTTATAGGCAGTGTGATTTGACTGAAGCTGTGAGGAGAGTGTACTGTTTTGTGTGATGTGTGTATTCCTGTTTAGCCAGCATGTTCAGTTTCTTAAGCAAGTTGTTATAGGCAGTGTGATTTGACTGAAGCTGTGAGGAGAGTGTACTGTTTTGTGTGATGTGTGTATTCCTGTTTAGCCAGCATGTTCAGTTTCTTAAGCAAGTTGTTATAGGCAGTGTGATTTGACTGAAGCTGTGAGGAGAGTGTACTGTTTTGTGTGATGTGTGTATTCCTGTTTAGCCAGCATGTTCAGTTTCTTAAGCAAGTTGTTATAGGCAGTGTGATTTGACTGAAGCTGTGAGGAGAGTGTACTGTTTTGTGTGATGTGTGTATTCCTGTTTAGCCAGCATGTTCAGTTTCTTAAGCAAGTTGTTATAGGCAGTGTGATTTGACTGAAGCTGTGAGGAGAGTGTACTGTTTTGTGTGATGTGTGTATTCCTGTTTAGCCAGCATGTTCAGTTTCTTAAGCAAGTTGTTATAGGCAGTGTGATTTGACTGAAGCTGTGAGGAGAGTGTACTGTTTTGTGTGATGTGTGTATTCCTGTTTAGCCAGCATGTTCAGTTTCTTAAGCAAGTTGTTATAGGCAGTGTGATTTGACTGAAGCTGTGAGGAGAGTGTACTGTTTTGTGTGATGTGTGTATTCCTGTTTAGCCAGCATGTTCAGTTTCTTAAGCAAGTTGTTATAGGCAGTGTGATTTGACTGAAGCTGTGAGGAGAGTGTACTGTTTTGTGTGATGTGTGTATTCCTGTTTAGCCAGCATGTTCAGTTTCTTAAGCAAGTTGTTATAGGCAGTGTGATTTGACTGAAGCTGTGAGGAGAGTGTACTGTTTTGTGTGATGTGTGTATTCCTGTTTAGCCAGCATGTTCAGTTTCTTAAGCAAGTTGTTATAGGCAGTGTGATTTGACTGAAGCTGTGAGGAGAGTGTACTGTTTTGTGTGATGTGTGTATTCCTGTTTAGCCAGCATGTTCAGTTTCTTAAGCAAGTTGTTATAGGCAGTGTGATTTGACTGAAGCTGTGAGGAGAGTGTACTGTTTTGTGTGATGTGTGTATTCCTGTTTAGCCAGCATGTTCAGTTTCTTAAGCAAGTTGTTAATAGGCAGTGTGATTTGACTGAAGCTGTGAGGGGGGTGTACTGTTTTGTGTGATGTGTATATTCCTGTTTGGATGGCTAATATGTTCTGGGCAGCTTGATTTAACGGATGCTCTGTTGAGGGTGTGCTTCATAATCAACTTCCAACGGGAGCTCGAGAAGCCTCCAATTTCTGCCTTCCAAAGAAGGCCTTCAACAAGAGGTCCAGAGTCCGCAAACTGATCTGTCTTGGTCATGAAAAAAACTCGGGCAAGATCCCTTATGCTAGGAATGCATGCTTAAATTTTTTGTTGTTTGGTACAAAAGATTACAAGACCTTTTGCTCGAAAAAAAAAAGATTACAAGACCACCCAGCTTACAGCTTTACTTGGGCTTGAACTTCAGCTCGAACGTTATCCAAGCAACAAATGCAATGTTCACTTTACCCGGATTTTTGCCCATTTACAGAAGAGGTCCAGAATCAACAAACAACTGTGTCCCTCGTGAAGAAAATTCGCAGGATTCCTTGTGCTCGCAAGCATGCTTAATTTTTTTTTATTGTTGGTACAAAAGATTACAACAACACCCATCTTACACACAGCCTTACTCATGATCTTGAACGTCAGCTCGAACATTATCCAACCAACAAATGCAATGTTCACTCTACCCGGCTCTTTACCTATTTACAAAAATGTATAAAAGCAAAAGCATACATGATACATTGGGCATTCCATTTAATATCGGAAATTTGGGTTCATTTCGATGGCCTCGTTGAATATGAGCTGCTTCATCTGATCTTCACTCAAGGCCTGCTGCTCGAAGTCGAACGAGAACGGTTCCGTGCAGATAGGCTCATCGGCGATGTCGTGCAAGCGCTCCAGGTAAGGGTGATCCAGCGCCTCCTCAACTGCACGACGAAACAAATTTCGTGAAAAAATTCAGCCCAATCAAACCTCAACTTTTAAATATTTCTTCGAACTAGAAATCTGCTAGTCTGAAACCAACAAAGGAACCCCTGAAGCAATGCTATGCTAACTGGTAAGCTGAACCCAAAAAGAAATCTCTGAAGAAAAACTCCCAAGTCTGAAACCAATCGAGGAAACTTGTGTCTCAGTCTCTCAGAGTCAGACTATCTATACCAAACATTTTCTCTTATCACAACATCTTTATCCTGCACATAGTCCTCTTCGCCACTTCGTCAAAAGCGATAGGGCGACAGCTCCAAAGCGAACACAAAATAGGCGCGGAGTGGATGGGCCAAAGCAGAATCACTCCAAATTGACGATAGTAAATGCAAAAATAAGGTTACGAGAACCTGGCCACGGGGAAATCTTAAAGAACCAAAAACAGTATCTTCCACTTTGCTGTTATCGATGACATGACCAAATCTAAGTACTATTCACAAATGTTGAATCAAACTTTGAAGGTCGCGAAAGACGGCGTTTTGTCTATTTTTTTTGCATTATCCATGAGGATATAGAACTTTTGAGGAGAGATTACCCAAATCCAGCATATATATTGTGCTCGCCTATCACGTGGTACAGCCCAGTTAACCAACCATCGACGGTCACTCTTCTAGTCAAAGCATTAGAAAACCACACGTGCCCGTTTTGGAGTCGGCCAAAGCACACACGACACGAGTTGCATTGCACAAGAAGGAAGGGAAAAAAGAGGGAAAAGAAAATGCTAGCTGCAGCGGCGGCGGTGGCTCACCTGTGATCCTCTGCAGCGGGTTGAAGGTGAGCATCCTCTCGATGAGGTCCAGCGCGACGGGCTGCACCCGCGGGAACAGGCTCGCGAACGGCCGGCGCGGGAACTGCGGCAGGTGGCGCATGTACTTCCGCGCGTCCTCGTTCCGGATGAACCCGAGCTCTTCGTCAGTCGGCGTCCCGATCACCTGCACGCCACGCACGCCGATCAGTCAGAGTGTCAAACACGCGTCCAAGACCCGGGAGGAATGCGTCCGTCTGTCTGGAGATCAAAGAGGTCGTGTCGTCCATCAATGACCAATCAATTACCTCGGTGATGAGTCGCATCTGGTGCATGTGGTCGCGGCCGGGGAAGAGCGGCTGGCGGTTGATGAGCTCCATGAAGATGCAGCCGACGGACCAGACGTCGATGGCGGCGGAGTAGTCGGTAGAGTTGAGCAGCAGCTCGGGCGCGCGGTACCACCGGGTGACCACGTACTCCGTCATCATGTCGCTCTCCGACGAGGGGCGCGCCAGCCCGAAGTCGCAGATCTTGAGGTCGCAGTTGGCGTTCAGCAGCAGGTTGCTGGGCTTCAGGTCACGGTGGATCACGTTCGCCGAGTGGATGTACTTGAGCCCGCGAAGGATCTGGTACAAAAAGTACTGCAACGCGAAGAAGAACGAAAGATCAGCCACTCCATTTCGGATGTCATTCCAAGATAGTAGTACTACCAGATTGATGTGTCATGGGAACATCATTGACGATGATCATCACTTGGTTGTTGGCTTACCTGGCAGTGCTCCTCGGAGAGCTGTTGGTTGGAACGGATGATGTGGTGGAGGTCCGTGTCCATGAGCTCGGTGGCCATGTACACGTCACTGAACGCCTGCGGGATCGGCGGGCG
>LAPY01001177.1:97903-108176 GCA_000970635.1 Eragrostis tef
TCGGAGCCACGTTGCCCACCAGCTGCAGCTGCGCCGCGGGAGGAGTAGGCGGAGGCGAGCACGACGACGACACCCGCGACGGCGGCGACTCGGAGCGGTAACAATATTGCTGCGCCGTCGTCGGGCCTGTACTGCCCGCGTTGCTGCAGTCCATGACTGACTGACACAGTGCCGGCTGGCTGTTGGCCGGTTGCGTGTGTGTGACTTAGCAAGCAGCTGCTGGGAAAGCAGAGGAAATGGTGTGCTGGTAAATCAAGAGCAAAAATTGGTGGGGGTTATATATAGAGCCCACGAAGGCGCGAAGATTTTTTCTTCTTCTCCATCTTTTCCGCACGAGAATAGAGCTTCGAGGAATGTACTAGCAAGTGATGCTTGTTGAATTGCAGATCAGGTCAACATCAAATCAGTTGCAGTTTTATAAGTACTACTAGTATAGTATGTATACGTACGCTGTGCTTGGCCAAGTTTGGCAGGTTTTGAAGGCTAGCATGGATGGACATACGACATGCATTCCCTTAGTTAATTGCCGTACATGTCATACCTTCTTCGTGATTAATTAGATAGACGTACTACCGGCGCTAGCAGGCAGGCGGCTGTGCGCATATGGTCAGATGAGTATGCCTTGGTTTCGAAAATGCATTCTTCCTTGTAAATCTTCCGATCGATGCCGTATTTTCCAGGGGAGGTGACCCTGAACCCAAAACAAGACCATGTTTGTTGCGTGGCAGCGGCGATAAGTACCAAAACAAGGTGATTCAGCCATGAACGTGCGGTCGCCATCTCGCCAACATCACGCATGTAAGACACGAGCATCGAACCGAGCAGCCATCTGTTTGGATGTCGTCCATAAACTAGAGTTACTAGACGGCCTGTACGCGAGTCAGACACTGTGGCCATGGAAATCAAAGGGAGCATGACCTGTACGTTAGGCAATAATAATGCACCACAAGGCGTGCTAAGACTGTGCTCTTGTGGTGTATCTATACCGTCCTTCCGTATATGCAAGTGCAATACTGGTGTCTTTTTAGGCTAGGACTGGGAAGATCAGTAATGGGTTTCAGCCCAACTATAGTGCACCGGTCATCCTGCAAGCACAATTATACTTCCAGTGAGATGTTGAGTGAGAACAGAGTATGGTAATTAGCGTTGTTGCTTGCATGATAGTATCTGTGAGCGTGTTTGTAATAAGCCTCCGGTTTTGTTGGAAACGTCAGTGATCAAGTTCGTCCTGATCATAGCACGATAAGCAAGCACCCCCAGCACTGTTATCTTACGTCAAAGGTCTGGTTCGAGGGCAGGACTTTTTCCACTAGCGTCTAGAGATGCAGCTGACCGACATGGACTTCCCCGCGCTAGATTACACATGCCTGACGCGTCGGTCAGAACGTAGGCGCACTCGTTCGGCACGAGACAGCGACTATTCCTATTCGCCATCTTTTTTTCCGGTCTCTTCCAAAACCCATATCAAATCGTTTTGAAAGATTCAGCAATGTTCGTTATGAAATTGGAAAAGGAAAGGAACAGAAGAACGAGTCATTCAGATGCAGGCGAGCGCATGGCAAGCGAGGGCACGCAGCAGTTAGGCCGGTAGCCAAGGACTTGCTGAATTGTAGCCAGTCAACATCTGTTCTCGCTTTTCAAGGACTTAAGTCTGTTAGCAATATTTTCCAGCTGGTATTATGTTTCAGGATCTGTACTGCAGCACATCACATGGCGTGAATGTTAGCATTTGGAAATTGAAGATATGAAATTAAATAATCACGCGTGCTTTGGATTCTAGTGTAATGATCGTCTGCTTATTTGCCAGAATTAGGCAAATAAAACGAGTTTGAGGTGTCAATACAAATTTTTGTCCCAGCTGAATTGGCTTGCTTGGAGGAGACAACTCTTTTTTTAGAGGAAACTGGAGGAGACAACACTGATCATGATGAAAATAAAGAATGGGAAAGCTACCAATATTTCAAAACAACTCCTTGTTGTATGTGGACTAATGGCTTGCATTGTCCAACGCGCGTCAAGTGATAAAATCTAGTAGAAGGCCTGGCACATGGTCTCTAGAAGTCAGCTCGAAACTACCAATAATAACATATATTCAAAGGCCTTTCAACTCTAATGATACGTTCGCAAATTTTTTAGTGACCTCTCACTTGTCTGTCTCGTGGAAATTCTGACAAATACGATCTAACCTACAGCTGCCAATATTGGTATTGGTTAGGTCTAGACTGAGGTCTTCAGTGAACGTCATGCTCTTGTTCTTCTGTCCTTAATCATATTTCATTCGGAACATCGCCGTCGCTTCGTCACCAACCAGCTCACACAGTCAGTATGCGGCAACTAGAAAAAACAATAAAGACATCGGTACGCACCAATATCATCAGCTCTCGTTTAAGCTGTCCTACGATGCGCATGGAGAATATTTTAAAATTTTTGAAGCACTGATATAAGAAAAAGATGTAGATATTATTATGTTTTGTGATCTGATTTAAATTAATTTCTTGGGTGTTGGATACAGTTTGATGTCCCAAAAAATTATTCTAATAATAAATAAAGGTAGCAGCTTTTCATACAGCAAGAAACATGCAGTGCCATCCAGGTCTAAAGCAGGGGTGTCACGATCTTATCATGCAGGTCTCGAGCAAACTCAACTAAAAAAAAAAGGGTCTCGAGCAAACTTGTCATGCCCATCAAGCCTAAACGTATTTGATTCAGATCCGTTTCATAGTAAATTAATTTGATCACAACACTTTTCGTCTAGCATGCATGTAGTACTTCCGACAAAGTAACAAACAATTAAACCCTCTATCACTTTGGTTGCAAATTGCAATGCAGGGACTCCAATGCCCTACTAAAATATGCCTTCCATGGATAATCTGCTGGCAAGCAGTGCATATTACTCCAGGACGACATCACAAACATCAGCTACGGTGGCACCAGCCTTATCCCCTTTAAGCTCACATTTCTCTCCATCCTGATAACTGAACATTACCTGAGTGCGACGGAACGGAGCTCGCATACCCAAGAAAGCGGAACAAACACAGCACATCTGAACCTGGGAGCTTTCCTTGTTTCGACAGCTGAATGAGATCCTTTTTTTTTCGAAAGATCCGGAACATTGCCGGCATATATATTCATAAGAAGAAGTAGAGTTTTTTACACGAAATGTGTAGCAACGCGGACCTATTTAGGAGCATGGGCTAAATAGGCCTAAAGCTTTGCGGATTACTCGCTAACAGGTGGATCAACTAGCACAGACAGATGCTTTGCCTCGTCTTTTATTTCAGTAACCAGGCGACCCACTTTCTTCTCTTGGCGCTGAAATATCTGGTCGTTTCGTTGGCACCAAATGTGCCAGATGACCAATATGATGAGAGACCGCATCCCTTTGTGCTTGGCATTGGATGACGCCGGCGTGAGCGCATCAAACCAGGACCCGATGGACATGTGATTGCTCCATGATGCTGGCTTGAGTTCAGCACACCATGCCCAGTTTGCAATGGCAACCCAAATCTGCTGGGTGGTAGGGCATTCGGCAAAGATGTGCAAAGCAGTCTCCAGATTTCGGAAGCAAAATTGGCAGAAATATTCATTTGGCCACTGTCGCTGTTGTAGTCTATCTGCCGACCATACTCTGTTTTGGGCCAATAACCAGAGGAAGAATTTGCATTTGGATGGCGCCCAAACTCTCCATACCTTGGTCGGGAAGGACGAAATTGTTCCTCCCTCAAACTGCATCAAGTACGCCGATCTTGCTGTGTATTTTCCGGAGGCGGTTAACGTCCAAACAATAGAATCTTCAGCTTCATTCTGTTGGTTGAATTGTTGGTCTTCCACCATGGGCCATAGCTGGAAATACTGATGGTAGAGTGGCGCTGTCATATTTCGCACGATATCCCTGATCCATGTTTCATCGCTCAGTGCCTCAGCAACTGTTCTGTTCTTTCTTCGACTGTGGCGGTAAAGTTCAGGGAACAACGATCTTGGGCTCACACCATTCAGCCAGCTTGATGTCCAAAATTTAGCCTTCCGCCCATTGTTCACCGTGACACGGGTGGCCGTTTCGAACAGCAAGCGGTCAGTTTCATCAACGGGCAAGTCCATTCCATTCCATGGTTTTGCCGGTTTTGTCCATTGGAACCACAACCATCTCAGTCGTAAGGCTCTGCTGAACAGGTCCAAGTTTAAAACGCCCAATCCTCCGCGTTCAATTGGTCTCTGCACTCTAGCCCAGCTGACTTTACATTTCCCCCGTGTAGAGCCTGATTTCCAGGCCAAAGGAACTTGCGCCTAGCCTTGTCAACATCTTTGATGAATGCTTTAGGTGCTCTGATCACTGTCAGGGCATAAATAGGCTGTGAGGTCATGACTGTTTTGACTAGCTCCTGACGGCCTCCCAAGTTGAGCAATTTTCCTTGCCACCCTGCCATTTTGGCCAGAATTCTATCTTTGATTGGCTGCAGGTGAACAAGGCGCAGTCGACCAATTGTCAGTGGTAAGCCCAAATATGTAATAGGGAACTGAACCCTCTGACCATCAAAGGATTGCAGTATGTCATCTAGGTTGAGGCCATCACAGTGAATAGGTGCCACCTGACTTTTAGTGATATTAATGCACAAGCCTGTTGCTTTGCCGAACTTGTCAAGTATAGTGGCAACCATATCGACATCTGCCTGATTCGGGTTGACAAAAACAACAGCATCATCTGCATATAGCGACACCCTCAGCTTAGCATGTCTGCCTCTTAGTGGTGTGAGCAGTCCTTCTTCAGTGGCCAGTTCAAAAACGCGCTGCAGTGTATCAATGGCTAGTATGAATAGATATGGCGATAATGGATCGCCCTGTCGTAACCCCCGTTCATGCTTGATACTAGGTCCAGCTGTTCCATTCATCAAAAAGCAGGAAGAGGACGATCGGAGTATGAGGTTCAGCCAATTCCTCCATCTCGGTGGGAAACCTCTATGTTCTAAGAGCTCCAGCAGGTACTCCCAAGAGACAGAATCAAAAGCTTTGGAAATGTCTAACTTCAGGAGCAGTGCTGGTGTCTTGGTTCTCTGATAAGCTCGAGCTAGATTCCTAACATACAGAAAGTTGTCCTGTATACATCTTCGCTTTACAAAAGCACTCTGAGCTTGAGATATTAGCTTGTCAATATTGGCAGATAACCTGATAGCAAGAACTTTGGTGGCTAGTTTTGCAAATGAATGAACAAGACTGATGGGCCTGAAATCCTTTGGCATGTCAGCAATTTCTGTTTTTGGAAGAAGGGAAACTGATGCACCATTCAATCTGTGAAGGGGTCCTGCATTCAGGTTATGCGAGCAATGGAAAGCAGCCACCATATCAGCCTTAATAATGTCCCAGCAAACCTTGTAAAATAGGCCTGTAAATCCATCCGGTCCCGGTGCCTTTTCAGATGGCATTTGCATAACAGCATCATGTATCTCCTTCTCAGTGAATGGAGCATCCAAGCCTTCAGCATCTAAACGTGGCATGTTCAGCTGTTCCCAATCAAAGTTGCACTGCCTTGGTACCTTCTTGCCAATGATGCTATTGAAATGATTAAAAATTTCACTTTCTTTCTCCTCATGTGTCCATGCATAAGAGCCATCAGACTTTTTTAGGCATGAGATGGTGTTCTTC
Organism: Eragrostis tef; assembly: GCA_000970635.1. NCBI lineage: Eukaryota > Viridiplantae > Streptophyta > Magnoliopsida > Poales > Poaceae > Eragrostis > Eragrostis tef. The sequence goes on from LAPY01001177.1 coordinate 103,541, forward strand.
CATCGCCTAGCATTTGCTTTGAGATGGAAGAACCGGGTACAAGCATCACCTTCTTTTAACCCGACTAATCTTGAGCATTGCCTTTTCCTAGATCTCTCAATGGCAGCCAACCCCAGCACACGCACCTTTAGATCCTTGTGCAACAGCACTTCTTCAGGTGTCAAAACATGCTCTTCTTGTGCCATTTCTAGTTGCATAATTACCTCCTGGCAAATGTGGAGCTGCATTTTTGTCTCACTGAATAAACGCTTACTCCACTTTTTCAGCGCTGTTGCCGTATTTTTCAGACGCCAGTGCAGGATATTGAGAGCAGATCGACCCGGCACAGGGGCTTCCCAAGCAGTCTTCACCACATCAAGGAATCCAGGGATTTTTGTCCAGAATTTTTCAAATTTGAAACGAGCCTCTCTTGCTGGCCGATTTTGTTTGCATAGGAATAACGGGCAGTGATCAGAGACCGAGAGTGCCTGCAAGCACATGTCTGAAAAGGCAAAATCCCATTCTTTATTACAGAACACCCTGTCAAGCCGCACCAGAGTCGGATTTTCTCTGTTATTACTCCATGTATACTTCCTGTTTTGTAGTGCCAGCTCCATCAATTCACATCTGTCCAAAGGTGCGCCAGATCCTGAAGAGTGTAGAACTAATGAGAGGCTGGAGTTCCATGCCACCCAAAGTCTCTAACCTTTTCCGGCTCACATTTCTGTCAACCAGCTCGTGGTCCACGAAGATGTCTCTCAAATAGTCAAATGACGTTTCCTTTTGTATACCAATCGAGCTCCTACGAGGTATGGCTGGAATCCACTCTGCTAAAACTGAAGTTTGAACTGAGGGTTATGAAGGTGACTGATCAGCGATGCGCATTTAGCAAAAAGATGCAACGTTCTAGGTTTTTTATATCCCGCATATTGATGCATAAGTCAAACCTGAATTCTGCTCAAAAGGTCAGAATCGAAGGACAGCACAATGCACGATGAATAAAGTGCGTTGAAGTTTTGAGGGAGACCGACAAACAAAAGATCAGGGCACCACTAGTCGTTCTAGCCCCTTGGGCCAGATCTGAGGCCCTGCTGAAGCAGTCCAGCTTTTTATATGGGCCGTGCCTAGGTTTAAGAAGGCAGCCCATTAGTCCTAGCCTGCCTGGCCCATTTAAGCAGCAACTATCGGATTAGCAATTCCGACAATCTCAGAACTTTACTTTACACACGTATAGAGTTTGCAGGTACAAAGTGCTTACTGGGGTAAGTGGGGAATATGCCTCGCTCTTCACGTGCAAACCGAAATAATTAACTGCCGCCACATTATTCTGCTGTTCCGTGAGACGAGCGCAGTGCTTTGTTTAACCAATCTTTTGGTGAAAGCAAAATGTTGTGCAGAAAGTATAAAAACTTTTTTATAATCCTCTAAAAGCTATGAAGGGGTCCCCCGTCTGTTGGAACATCATGTGTGCATATCAAGGTGACTGGTTCACAACTTTATGAGCTATATATGACTATATTGGTTCTTAAGAATAGACCGGCAGGTGAAAATGAACAGTCAGACGCTATGCCAAGCCGCCCGCAACAAATTTCACAATCTCTGCAGTCGCCAACAGCTCCCTAACACCCAGTAGGTAAAACGTAACCCATCGAGCCCTGTGAGGTGAGCACTCGGCACCTAACCCAACACTCATAAGCTGCTCCAACTTGTATTAACTAGCGTCGCACATGACAAAACAAACACCCCCGGCGAATCGACCGCCCAACGGCGGCGCCACCGCGAAATTCCTCGCCGCCGTTCACATAATCACATCAGCAAAGTCAAGCGCTGCCGACCCCGCACGCATTGAACAATTGAATGAGCGGGCACCTCCGCGTTTTTTTTTTCTCCTCTCAAAAAACGCCAACGAATAAACTCGGCTACGATGACATGTGCAGACATCGATCCCTACTTGCATTGCATATACATACGCGTCGACGCGCCGTGTGGCTGCGCGACGGAACAGTGCGGTACAGCGTTAGTTGCGGCGCGGATGCTTGGAAGGACGCGAGTTGAAAAATGGCTGTGCCGCGTACTGGCTGGCTAGTGATTAGCTAGCTTGGAAGAAAGCGGCGATTTTAATTTTCCAGTCCAGCACCTGCATTTGCGTGTGCTCAAATTGTTAATTAACTTGCCGCCCACCCCAACGAACGAACGGGGGCATCGCGTCGGTGCTCGAGGCACACGAAACCTCTGAGGGAATATCAAAATGACAAGAATAGACAGCTCATGCGTCACACCTGTATTGCGATCCAAGGAAATTAAAGATTAGCTAAGCTAGCTCCGGCTTTTCTTGTTAGTGGTCTTTGAGAAAACAATTCCCGGGTCAATTAGTAGTAGGAATACTATTATTATACACTAGCATCCCCTGCTGCGTGGCGGGTTCCCTCGCCCGCGACCGACAGAAGGGGAGGAAAAAATTCAGCAGCAGGCGATGGCAACGTTTCGCTGAACGTGCATGGCCGGGGCCGCATCACTGGTGATTGATTTCTGCGGCAGGGGAGGAAAGGACGAAACGGTTGGTGCCGGCTTCCATGTGCTTTTACAGGAATTGACCTCGCGCGATCGTCAGGTCGCAGATCCGGTGGGGCCGTGGGGCTAAACGAAGCTGCTCCCTTCAGACAGCAATATGCGTGTAGACTGACTGCCACGGCAGGCGGGGGCCCTGAATTCGTTCGTCAGAGATTGTGTCGGGTTTGTTGGCCTGGTTGTTTCCATTTCCCTGTTTTGGGTTTGGGTGACGGGTTCCATCCTAACGATCGTCTTTTGCTTCGTTTGCAAGACGCAAACAAAGGGATTCTGCTGGGTGCTATGCTATCACTGTGGAGTAGGGAGGAGCACCATCTGCTAGGCCTTTATGGTGCGCTAAAGGGTGGTACGGAGAAAGGTGTCTGGGTGTTTTATGCCAAAGTTGGTCGTCAGTGGTGGATGGATGGATGATCAATCACGATGGGCATTAGCATTAAGTAATGCAAGAAATTGGACGTTCAAGCTTCTTTGGAACGTAGGACTATACGAGTGTAGAGACATATCTCAACTAAGCGCATATCTAATGGGGCTAGAAAAATATAAAATTATTTATGGTGGAGGTTATGTACGGTGAATTCCCTTAGTTATTATATTTATGAAAAAATGTGAAAATATAGGTCCAACTCGGGTATCCAACAGCTTCAGTCGGCTGCATTTGATGACGAAGCGGTTCATGATGAAATGTGCTGGAGGTTTTGTAGCATTTACAGTGTTCGCAGTTGTTTCTTCAGCAGCATCTACAGTGTTCGCAGTTATTTTTCAGCTGCAGCTGGTTGTCGACTGAAGCTGTCGGATGTAGAACATTTTCCTTGTAAAAATGAATCGGGGACAACAGCCTCCGAAACTTTTCAAGGATTGAACTTTAAGCATTTTTGTAAGCCAGTGAACGTGCGCTAAGTCGGTCTCCAAATTCCAGTATTTGAACCGACGCCACGGAGCTGAGCATCCAGCAACAAGAAAACTCCGAAATTCTTGTATGCACGGTCATTTCTGGTGACGGACCCCCTAATTTTGGACAGCACGTGCTCCATAAACTCTGACATCATACCGGTCCCTACCTGTGCGGAGTAGCGGGACGGCGGGACAGGGCACACAACGAACCTCGCTGTTCACGAGCACCTGGCACCGGCGCTGCCGATGGCGGCTTCCACCGCAGCGGGACAAGAAGAGCCCCAGGTTCAGGGGAAGAAACGACGAAAAAAACACAGCTTGCGGCGCGTTCATCGACCCGGGCGGGCACCGGGGGCGTCGTCGGTCAGAGAGGCGATGACACGCATCAAACAAACAACTGGAACCCACCCCCCAAAAACAAGAGAAGAGCGCTTCAACCACCGTGCGTACGTAGCGAGAGAAGGTCGCTAGTGCTTCTCGATCCTGCTCGCCCTCGGATCCCCACCCACCCGCCTCGCCACCACATCTCACTCACGCGCGCGCGATCGCTGTATGCTCCGGGCTCTCCAGAGAAGGCGGCTCCGGTGTCTAATATTGAGCGTGCGTGGATTATTGCTGCTTACACGTTCGTAGAAGTGAAGTTAGTGACGAACATTGTCCGTCTCGGTCAAGCTTAACATGTCTGGAAGGGGACGTACATTTAGCACCCCACTAGCGACGCTGAAGAGGCCTGGAACACCACGCGGCGAGCCCCGCTACCAACACATACCATGCTTACGGCGCCACTCGTCGATAGATGCTGAGACATACTACGCTTGGTTGGTTCAGTGTTAAGCATTAGTGCGTCACTAGCTCGCACGCCACCTAATGATTTCTGCGTTCCTGAAAAAGTAAGAAAAAAAAAAGAGGAAAGAAAGCTTGACACCAACTCGACGCCGTCTTCCCTCGCTCCGCTTGCTCCTCATCGCTTCTCCTACCTCCTCCCCCTGCTCGCCACCTCCCGCCCTTTTTAAACCACCACCACGGCCAAATTTGCTTGCCTCCCCACCACCGCTTGGCCGCTGCCTACCTATCAGCTAGCTCTTAATTGTTAGGCCCGCCACGCTTCGCTAAGCTTCGCCTGCTACGACACGAGAGGCCGGCTTCCCGGGAATTCAAGGAGCTAGCTAGCCACAGGGACTGGGAGGCGTCGCGGCGC
>LAPY01001177.1:109485-122018 GCA_000970635.1 Eragrostis tef
GTTATACGAGGTGGTGGTGGAGGCGGCGCCCGACGTGCCGGCGACGGCGCGGTTGCTGCGCGGCACGGGGCTCATGTACCGCCACCTCACCTACAAGGACAACTTCACGGCCGCCGACGCCGCCGCGGGCAAGGAGCGACACCACCAGCGGAACGTCGCGCTGGGCCACGTCGAGCACCACCGGCTCGCCGGCGTCGTGCTCTTCGCCGGACTCGGCGACGTGTTCGACCTACGCTTCTTCGACCAGCTCCGGGAAATCAGGTAACTACCTAGCCTCCCACATCCATCCATCCATCGTCCTTTGCTTGGCATCGCATCTTCGCTTTTTGAGTTTTTTTTCCCACCACCACCACCACCGAGTTACTATTAAACAAACCGGAACAATCAAAGCGAAGCAAAGCGCCAATCTTTCTTGATGCGAGGAGCAAGCCCAGCCAGCAGCGCATGCACGCGGGCGGGACGCCATGGCGCTAGCGCCCAAAGCACACCACCCAGGCACCCACCCAGCCCGGCTGGGCTAGTTGCAACCAAGCGACTTTGTCAGGTTGCCCCGATCGCTACAGCTCACGCACCACACCACCTGGTGACCTGTGCTAGTTTAATCGGCGGTGAGAATCCGAGCCATGTGCCGAGGTCGACGTCCCTTCCCCCCATCCCGGCGTCCGCCATTCAAGGGTCTCTTTTTATCTTCCCACTTCCACTCGCTTTCCATCCCCGTTGCACTTGAGCTGTCCTTCAATTCAGAATTCAGATCCTATTAGAGCAAGGTTTATGGCATGCGCCCGCTGCCGGCGAAAAGGCTGCCTCTGCGCCCGCTCATGCGCCCGCTGCCGGCGGTGTATAGGCTACTGCTTTGCATGGGACCCAGCAGTCAGGGGGGTTCAGCCGGCTTCAAACAAGCGACTCATAAACAAGCGACTCATAAACAGCCCGCTCCATTCTCTCTCTCTCCCTCACTCTCTCCTTCACGTCAGATGCAGTGATGACAAAGCGGGCGTTTCGCCCATTATAATACCTGCTCTTAGGGTGCGCCGACGAAAAGCAGGCAGACATGCAAAGCAGGAGCAGAGCAAACTGCCAGCGTAGCATCTACAGTTCTTCGCGTTGTCTTCTCGTGTCCTTCGGTTTTACTCCTGTGCTGCTGCAGTGTTACGTTGCACAGTCACGGTCACGAGTGGTGGAAGCATCTGCTCCTGTGGTAGCGTAGGAGATGCCCAAATGTGTCGGCAAAGATGATTGCCACCGCTCAACTAACGGAGCGGAGAGGCGTTCGTGCTGTCCCTTTTTGAATCGGGAAGAAACAAAGGTGGACGTCAAGCAGCCATGCCGTTGGATGCACGCACGGGCGCACGGCCATCGCATCAGCTTTGCTTTGGTTGTTGCAAACCGAGCTCGCTCTCCTGTCTCACAACCGAGCCCGGATCACGGCGTGCGAAGTCGACCGACCTGACGGCGAGCGGCAACTTGCACAAATTGCTGGTTGTTCTACCGGTTGCGTCGCGGTACGGACACCGAAGGGTGATGTTTCTGTTGGGTTGGTTTCGTACTTTTGTTCGGTGTCCTTGTTCGAGTGGTTCCGTCGGTCGCAAACGAAACTCGTCACCCCTCTCTCAAGTGGTCGAGTTTGCTTTGCTTCAAAGCCTGCCCGTGGTGTGACTACTTAGCAATCATGCTAACCACCTTTTGAGACTCACAAATGTGTCCCTGGTGTCTGCATTGCGATTTCACCTAACTGCTACCACCTGATATCAGCACAGCCATCACCGTAACAGATTGTTTTTTGGATACTAAAAACCTGCTTCTGGTTCGATTCTACACACACTTGCATCGAGACCTGAGAAGATGTCCAGTTCTCAGCCTTTTTCTAATTGGCATAATGGCAGCCCATCGCATTTTAACACCAACCTGACATCGACAGTCTGGCACTCAAACATTTTTAATCACGTTTTTCTGAATATTTTGACTTAATTTTCTGCAAATTAAGTGGTCGAGCTGTTTTTCGTTGCAAGAATCTTAATTACGCTTAATTTCTTCGGTTCCCTTTCAGCGCATTCGGTGCGTGGCCGGTGGCGACGATGTCGCGCGACGAGAGGAAGGTCGTGGTCCGTGGCCCCGCGTGCAGCTCGTCCGCGGTCACCGGCTGGTTCTCCCAAGACTTCAGCAACGGCACCGCGGCCACGGAGGCGTCCACGGCCAGGCCCCGCGAGGTGGACGTCCACGGCTTCGCCTTCAACAGCTCCGTGCTCTGGGACCCCGAGCGCTGGGGACGCTACCCGACCTCCGAGCCCGACAAGTCACAGGTCAGTCACCTCGCCACTCTTCACTCTGTACTCCAGTCCACACCCGTATGTACAATGCGTACCGCAGCGTCGTCGTCACCGCGCGTGTCGAGACACTGATCAGAATGGCACGCGGCCGCACTGCCTTTCGCGCGGCGCCGTGATGCCTGCCTGGGCGATTGCGTCGAAGGTGCACGGGGTTTGGGTCACATTGAAAGAGGCATTTCCGCCATGAAAGCGGCGTTTCGCCTGTCAGCAAGCAAGCTAGCTAAGCTTGTAGCGCGTTGTTCATGCTCGTTAGCTCGTGCATGTGGTACAGGTAGGGAGGGAGGACGAAAGGGAGAGAAAGCCGCGTCTCGTGGCCCATGTGTCCTGGCTTTCCCGGGTCAAATTTTTCCATCCCTGTCATCTGTCACACCTCCCCCCCTAATTTCTGCGTAAAGATCTGCTCATTTGATGATGATCAAAGAAATTAGTTGCTGGTTCCTTCTAGCAAATAGTGTGGGTGTCGGTAGCCAGTACAGTGCTGTTGGGGTAATCGACAAAACGGATCGAATCCGAGAGGATCTGGAAAGGGGATTGCAAATGCCCAACCTTGGGTTTATTTTAGTCCTCTGTGTTGGGGAGATAATTTTGGTGGGAGGAGGAGGGGGGCCATGGCTGAGTAGGATTGGTACAGCCATGATGAAGTCCATTGCAAGGCAAACCAGTTGGTGGTTTGGTTAGTAGTAGCAGTACATTTTGGCTTCTTTAATGAAAACTCGAGTTTCTTTTAGGTGCATTGCTGACTGTTGCTCTTTCTCGAGTTCAACTACTAAAGCATCCCTTTTGTTATGATGATCAATCATGCATGGTTGTTAGAGCTTCCTTCTCTGCAGTGCTCATTGCTCCTGTGTAATGCAGGAAAAAAATAATGATTTGTTTGCTTGTGAAATCACATATTATCAGGTACACTAACTGCATGGTTAACCAATTTTACTGACATGGCTTGGGTATTACTACTGTTTTTCAGGACTCGATGAGGTTCGTACAACAAGTGGCTCTGGAAGATTTTAGCAAGGTGAAGGGCATTCCTTCCGATTGTTCAGAGATCATGGTATGGCATGTCGATACGACGGTGCCTTCATCTTCTTCACAGCCATCTACGGGGAACAACAGGAGATAGAAAGGGTGGGCTATAGAACAGAATGGACACGATGGAGGAGAGGTGTACATTGTACATGCATGGTAACACCGTGAAGCTGTTGGTGTTCCTAATAGCTGCGAAGAAGGAAAAATTTTGGATTTCTCACCAGGGGATGGATCAATCTGTGCCCGCTCTTCATCATCATGTACAATTTTTCTTTATTCTTTTTACAAAAAAATGTGATATATGTATATCTTTTTCTTCTTCTTTTTTTTCCCTTTCTTTTTATTCAAGAGGGTTTAGGTGAATACATAATACCCCCTTGAAGTGTCCCTCAAGGCTGTAACGGATAGAAGGCAAGCTAAAAATCAACTTAACAATGAAGATACATACTTCTCTTTTCTTTTCTCCAAAAATTACTTGAAAGTGTCCATTTTGTAAAGGAAACAAACAAATCTTCATGCTTGGGACAGTTGTACATATGTGCTTAATAGAAAATGTGGCCTTGTTTTTGGTGGTCCCTAAAGCCATTCATTAAGAACTAAGCTAGGGTCCTGAACTTGGACACCTTCACTGTAGTTGGGCCATCGCCATCTTGTGGCAGTTAAATTCAGCCATCTTACGATCTGTTTCTCGCTTAGAGCTTAGGGGGGATGCAAAAAGCAAATTAAACTCAACATGGTTCACTGGTTCAGGCTGTCGTGCTGTCTGAAACTCTGAAAAATACACGTTCCCATAGTCTAAACGGCCACGCTGGCCGGCCGGCCGCTGCGGTAGTATACCAAATGAGTAGTTTAATGCTGTAGTTTCGTGTATGATCCTGTACAGCTGTCGCTTTTACACCCCCGCAGTCTGAACTCTGAACATCTCTTGTGTCTTGTCTGAATAATTTGTACTACTAGTAGTGTTTATATGCGCGAAGTCCAACGGTTTTTGTGGAAACAGAAAAAAGATGAACAAACGAGCTTCAGAGACTGCTCGTGCGTACGTACTGTCCCCCGGATTGCTGAGCTGTGTTCATCCGGAATCTGTGTATCTTTACACCGTGATATTTGCATCCTACTTGATGAATGAATTGTCCTCTCCGTTACTATTTCACTGTGTTGGTGTGATGAAGGAAACATGAAGCCCTCCATTCGCTTAGTGCAGTGACAGACTGCGCTTTCCTCACAACCTAAGCCTATAAACACACTGAATCTGGGATCGGAGAAGGGATATTGACGAACAAGGTGAGCAAGATATTGCATGACGAAAGCCCAGAGGATCTTGGGCCTTTCACTTTGAAGTGATGAACTTTGAGCCCATCACTAAAAGAGTTTTTTTAAGAACAAGAAACAAAGTGGTGTCAACTGCTAAAGAGATTATGGTACTTTTTGCTCGCTCAGGCTGTCCCAAGATATGCTTATACATAATTTCTCTCTCTCTCTCTCTCTCTCTCTCTCTCTCTCTCTCTCTCTCTCTCTCTCTCTCTCTCTCTCTCTCTCTCTCTCTCTCTCTCTCTCTCTCTCTCTCTCTCTCTCTCTCTCTCTCTCTCTCTCTCTCTCTCTCTCTCTCTCTCTCTCTCTCTCTCTCTCTCTCTCTCTCTCTCTCTCTCTCTCTCTCTCTCTCTCTCTCTCTGACGATGCCCGGTCAACCTCTTGGGCTCTTGGGCATATCGTCATCGTGATTCGTGACATGAGGCAAACAGTTGTTTTTTTTTGGTGTCATCTTTGCAAAAAACTAAAATAAAAATAAAAATAAAATCAAGAGCGTGGAGAAGTACCCTATTGGTGCCTAGGTTACCAAGGTTGTGCCGCGCACAAATGAAGTAACTGATACATGATTATCATTGGTGTTTGTAAGTTCTGTTTGTTGTAAATATGCGTGCTATTCAAAATTCAGCAAGACATATTTGTAAACATCCAAAAATATGATGCGAACTAGCGCCAACAGCAGGTAGAACAACACAATCAAAACCAGAGGAGAATGACTCATGATGGGTTTGTATTTACTTGAAACCATGAGCTGGCCTCATATGAATGTTCATGCATTCCCAAGTTTAAAACCATGACCATCTCTGAGCTAACTGAGTCGAGTTTGGGCTATACTAGTAAGTTTGAACCCAGGAGCATCTATGGGCTAATTGAGTGAGTTTGGGCTACACATGCTAGATGGCTCATATTCCACCTTCCATAAAAAGAGAGGAAGTATTTAATGCACTAAATGCAGTGGCGAAGCTAGAACTAGTAAAAAATGGTGGTGCCCTGGTGCCAATTATGAGCAAAAATGGTGCACAAATGGTCAAAAATAAGAATATAGTGCTAAGTTTTCAATTTGCCCTAGTGTTGGTGCACCAGGTCCAATCAAAAAGCTTCGCCAGTGATTTAATGGTTTTTGTTTTCTCCATAATGTATTCATAATTTGAGCTCATTCAAATCGTGAATACGCCCCTACGCGTAGCTGACAGATTGTGAACCAAGAGCGTGCATAGGTTGGCTGAGGCTAATAGTTGGTATGTGCTAGCCAACAATGCCAGCTTGACCATATTCCACTACTTTTCTACTCAATAAAAGACTACATTTAAAACTTTTGATTTTCCTCATCTTGTACTCACATGAAAAATATGAGCTGGCTATGTTTTGATCTCGCGCATGCGTTTCTACATAAGGCTGTCAATTTGCAAATACAGAGGTCTACATTTACATGCTTCTCATCACCCAAGCTCTACATCCTTCCCATTTTCCTTACACAAGCTCTCCATCCTTCCTATTTCCCTTCACCATAGGAGTAGAGGCGAGCGAGAGAAAAAGGGCCATGGCAGGTGCCTCAGAGACACCCTTGAGTGACAGCGAAAGAACTATTACCGCTAGTTTTGGGGAGATCCCAAATAATGGTCATGGTGAAGAGCAAGAGGTAGATTCCAAAGTAGGAGATCCCCCACAGAAGCTAGAGAATAGCACAACTGACAGTGAGAGGACACTCAGTTTTACTTATGAAGATGCCACAAAGCATGGCCATCCTCGTGTATCAAAAGAAGTTGATTCTGCAGCAAAGTTTTCTCTCGAAAAGAAAGATGCAGGTGGCAACAACAGTCAGGAGAGCCAACTTGAGACTTCAACTCTGACCGGGATCCTACGTCATGAAGAAGGAGCAGATCTAGCCGTTGTCTCGGGTAGAGGAAAGGCTGTGAAAAGGGCTTCAAAAGAGAAATCTGGAAGCAAAGACAAGGTTCAACATTCCCACTCCCTACCTTATTTTGTTTTCAGGAACAAATATGTAGAAAAGAAAAGGATCTTGGAATATAAATATGTGTATCCATTTAACTAGTCTCATTCGGTCTAGTCCTAGGGGAGAATTTTGATACTTGACTGTGTTATATGGACTATGAATCAGTATCTAACTTTTTTCTAACATAGCATGCGTGAAGTGAAAATAATTTGATAAAATTATCCATGCTAACTGTTGACGGATAAATACTTATTTATGGTAGGTAAACATATTTTGATTTTGTTATGACTATGGTTTACTATATCAAAGTTTGTGACATGTTTATATTATGCAGATATCCTCTGATCCCCGAGTGGAGGGTCATGGTACGTATGAATTCGGGGCAAATGTAAATTTGCATCACTCATCTTTGTACATAGGAGTTTGAACTTTGGTGTGTACGATTGCAATAATAGTTTTCACATTACGATTGCAATGATAAGTTTCACGTTACTATTGCAATGATAGTTTTTACATTTTGAGCCAAATAACGTAATGGTGTGTAAATGTTGTGACTATGAAGACTCGCATGGCAGGAGGGAAACATTCTATCCGTGCTCTCCTTAATGTTTTATGTTACTACTAGAGAAGACACCGATTAAATATTTTATTTTCAAATAGTAGGGACAATAGCAATGTTTTACATATTTTCTTTAAATTAATTTTATGATAATGGAATTTTTTTATATCTTTGTATCCAAATTTTGCTACTGAATAAATTCTCTGACATTTATAGTTCCCAATCAGTCCAAGAGAAGAAGGTCAAGGGCTCCAAGTTCAGGTAACCATTACTATAGGTTCATCATGGATTTATATGTAATCTTCCTAAAACGTTGTACCTAGAAAGAAAAATCTTTGTTTCATTTTTTTTGCCAATATTTAATTTGTCATCTCAAATTGAAGATGTATGGTGTGATGCTTCCAAGGCAGTGCAATTTTTTCCTTTGATACGTCGAATTGCATATGAATTTTGAAGCTCTCAACCCCTTTTGAGGGGAAGGGACCGAGGCTGTTAGTTTTGTCAAAGACTAAAATATAGTCAAATTTCATATTATTATTATTTTGGTGACTCATTGAATACAAACATGTGTAGGTTTCAATAGGGACAGCAAAGTCACAAAAAACTATAGATATACAGACTTAGAACAACAATTTACTTGTTTCCTTGATTTAAAAATTAATCTTTTGTGTCATTTTTGACAGTATTTAGAATGTAGACAATCTGATTATTCGATACACAGTCTATATATTCATTGTAATCCCATTTGTACATAAAGTTACAATCTACTTTCAAGGATAATGTTCTTTTCAAATGGAATATTATTGTCTAATTTATGTCCACAACATGTGCAGGTTCTAACTCAAGGAGCGGAGGTAGGGGGCCATATCCAAATAAGCTGCCACATGGTTTTGTGTAAGTCCTGTTGGATGATGCTCGAGATACATCACAAAATAATTATCTTATTTGCCAAGAGGAAATCTGGAGTTTGCCGGTTCACTCAATCTATCTGGTGCTATTAGTGTTATTAAATTATAATAAAGGCATTGCCTCACGAGGGGTCGGCATGCAATGCAATGCCATGTTTCTTATGTATGTCAGTCACCCTATCTTTGTCTATCAATAATCGCCATGTTATTTTGATCATGGACCCTTTGAGTTTAATATATGGTATTACACCATGAAATTAATGTAAACCTTAAGTATGCGGCCGGAAGGCTGGTTTATCGTATTGTTGTTTTGATATTTGCTGGCCCCACGTACCGAGATGCACATTAGAGTTGTGACTAATATCTCGCTCGGGCTATTTGAGTGATTATCATAGTTCTGCAAGATAATATTCTTAAAACTGAAAAGACCAAACCATATTAACCGACTGTCAAGCCTACATTGTCCATCGTTGTCAATCCATGATCAATCCCCCACAGCTGCAGTAACACAACACAACGTGATGCTCCCCGTCCTTGCACCGATCACCGTCACCACCTGCGGCTGGCGGTACTCCGCCTCGCCGTCTACCCATTACCCAAATTCCTGAAGCACCGTGGCGCCAGCATGGTGAAGAACTGAAGATGATTCCCACCAAGCGGATGATTGTGGAGGCGTATTTACCTTCTCTTAGTACACTCCTCTTGGTCGCTTTGCTGTCCGTGAGCGCGTCATGATGCAAACTGTTGCCACTAGAGTCGTCAAGAGCGTAGAGAAGATCCTAATACGGATGAGACGACAGGCGCCACTGCAACAGGATGAGGAAACCCGATATTTCCAACAAATAACAGACATAACTTTGTATGTGTGATTCGTCTAATAGCATATAAGTATATAGTATAAGGGTTGTGAATGTGGCTCTGATCAAGGGACGAATAAATGCACCCTTTTGATCCGAAACGTTTAGCCCGTTAAACAACCCCAAAATGCTGCCCGTAACTATGCGAGTGGAATAAACAAGCTGGCGTGTTGTAGCACACTAGCCATTGGTGAGTGTACCACTGTTGAGCCTCTTTTATATGGTGTACAATCTTGTGAACCGGGTTGGCTTCCAGATCCATTTAAGCAGGAAAACTCAAGATAATTATTTTTCTTGCAACTAGCGTATGCCAGGCAGTCCCTAGATCAAAAGGTTAGGATTGGAGTGTTCCTTATTTGTCTATGATCGCGTACTTGACAAAACACTACAGCTCAGACTCAATCAGCTTCGCCTCCACTGCTTTCTCAGCTTCGTTCTTCACAAAATTCTTCAATGACTCCACATCCCGAGGCCCTGCAGAGAGGAATCCAAAAAGGCATTTTGGAAGTTAACACATAATATTGGCAGAATAAAATGCAGAAAAAATATACTCCATACTTTTTCAGGATGCCATTAGGAAATCCTGATTAGTGCAAATTTGTACTAATCTAGATGTCCTCACGACATCAAATAAAATATGGAGGTATGTATACATGCAAAAGCACTGTAAGATATAGGATACAAAATACAACTGCAAATACTGACGGGAAAAAAACTGTGACATTGCTTTTTTGCCCACATTGTCTTTTTTTTAAAAAAAAAACTTTGACAGGGAAAAAACACTTCTTAACTCCTAATTTGTTATGCTAAATACCAGTTAGCACACATGAATTAGTATCAGAAGTCACCGCATTATTTTGAGTACTGAGTGGTAAATGATAATGCAAGATGACTCTTTCTTATAATCAGCTTTATGGCATTATGCCATCGCCCACAGAATCACATTCTATGGGCGAAGGCATAATGGAACAGGTGATGGCTCATTACAAAGGCAGCATGTAAATGGAACAGGTGATGGCTCCAAGGAGTTCAGCCACAATAAAAAATAAGCATGATGAAATGATCAATAAGCACACAATTTACTTGTTTGTAAAATAGTTAAAGTACACTAGCCATTCTATATGGATATGAAACCCATAAGAAAACTGTTGGGGTGTAACCCTCTTAGCGACGCACCACATCGAAGTTTCTTGTTGGTTTCATCTCTAGCCTACCCCAACTTGCTTGGGACAAAAGGCTATGTTGTTGTTGTTGTTGTTGTTGTAAAATAGTTAAAGTTCTCCGTGTCATTCGATTAATGCCTCTGTTAGTAAAATTAGCAGATACCTAGCAGTATCCAGTCCATAACTATTGAATCAGCCACCTCTTCATAGAAGAGGTGATCTACACATCTAAGGAACATTAACAGAAGTGAGTGTTTAGTTCAGCAACAAGTAAATTTCATTTAATAACAAGTAAACATGATCGACGTCATTGAATGGCAGGGTATGGACTAGAATCCAGGATTCACAAAGGGAGTTGAATAAAAAACATGAACACACAAGTATGGTCTAAGCTAGGCATTTCCACGCAAAATTAGGGTGAATCAGTGAAGTGAATCATACCTTTGTACTTTGCTACTTCTTCGCCTTCATAAAACACCTTGAATGTTGGGTATGAATGAATATCCACCTTCGAGCATACTGGTTTGCTGGTACCACAGTCCACTTGCCCTATTTCAATTTCATCCTCACCTTCCATAACCTTTCCCAGGTCCTCCCAAAGGGTCCCAAGATTCTTGCTGCAAATGACATGTGGTCAAATCAGCTTCATGGCAACAAATTTCTAAAAAATTAGGAGCCAAAATTTATCTAGCCTCTTGAAGTAGGCCGTACCAGTGTTTACACCAGGGAACGTAGAATTGCACAAACCATATCGTGTCCTTCTCCTTTATCTAAACAAGAGAGAAATTTATCACAATCAAACCCCCTTCACCAAAACTGATAGGCAAGAATCAAAGAAGGCAACCGAAATCTGCCTCTAGAACAACAGCACACACTTGCCCTTTTTGTTTGACTAATTTATGCAGCCTGTCAGCAATGTCATTCCCTCGAACGTAGTAGCAACAAAGTACAAAATTCAGTTCATGTCATCAGGTAAAATAACAGCCAGAGTTATAGTCCCTCAGTTAAATCACACTAGCCGAGTGGTAAGCGAATGCACTCGTCTGGGTGAATTTCACAGTACAACTAGGAATGCAACTATTGAAGCTCCAAGCATGCCGATCTGAGCAGGACTAGCGCATCTCAACGACGAAAGCACCACGACGAGTTGCTGGTCGTCAGTTCAATCGGCGCAATACAACAGAACAGGCGTGCCAATGGTTCCGAACTATCTCCGACTGGCAGGTGAGGTGGAGAGGAGAAAGCTGAGGCGAGGAGGGCAGGAGGAGTACCTTGTCGGAGAAGGTCTCCTCGGTGAGGGTGATGACCTCGGCGCCGGAACGCACGGAGAGACACAGGAGGACGGCGAGGGTCAGCACCAGGAGGCGGATCGAGAGGCGTCCGCGGCGGCGGGGAGCACCTGGATCCATGGCTCGCGCGGACACGAAGCGCGGCGACGGCAGTGGCGAGAAGAGAGAAAGGGGAAGGTGGGTGCACGAAGGAGCAGCTATGAATATATACATACATGCAGAACCAACAAACAGAATCATAAGGTTTCCACATCGCAGTTACTCATAACACCCTTTGTAATATACAATCAACGGGAGTGCTTAGAATTCGGTCTCCTAATCAACTAATCAGACTGTACGTATAGGTATAGATAGTCAACCACGTGCATCACAGGCTTGCGCGAGGGCGTGGGCTGGCATCCTGAAAGAAAACGACCAGGAGAATGAAACGCCAAGTTAGTTGCATGCGCTTAGTTAGAGAAAAAAAAAATTCGGTTTCACGCACATACCTGCATGCGTGCATGCGCCAGACCTCCGCGCGCGGCTAAGTAGCCGGGAGAACGCAGCAGCAGCTCTGCCCGAGCAGAAGCAGAAGCAGTCCTTGACGAGGCCCTCCTCGTCCTTCATGTCCCTTGCATCGTTGTCGTCGGCACGAACTGGCGCCGGTGGAGCTGCAGGGTCGCGGCGCGCGAGCTCGACGGCGACAAGCCGCGCAACGTCCTTGCGGCAGGCGCAGGATCGACGAATCATGAGGTACACCCAGAGAAAGAAAACCGCGATGGCGAAGCCGACCGCGGCGCCCACGAGGTGGTCTGTGGTGATGGAACCAAGGATGGTCAGGAGGGTAGTTTTGGCTGCGGCTGCGGCGGGCGGTGTAGGAAGGGGCTTGAGCTCGCCGGACGGGGAGCAGTAGGTGCGCGGCATGGTTGTTTCTTTCTCTCGACTTGCTTCTTCTTGATCTGCTTGCTGCAAGTGAACTTGTCTGGCGATCGATCGAAGCATACAATAAATAGCAGAGCTCTGCGACCGTGTCTCGTCAGAGACCACTTTGCTCCGTCACATTGTTCCATAAACATGCCTTGGATGAGCTGGACATCAGGTTCGAATTCGCTTGAGTCGATTGCCTCGCCGCGAAGCCCTTCCGAAATAAGGTCTAGCGTGAGACG
>LAPY01001179.1:49637-68568 GCA_000970635.1 Eragrostis tef
AGGGCCGGCGCGGGCGGCTCGTCGTCGGCGGCGGGGAAGAAGCGGTTCCGCACCAAGTTCACGGCGGAGCAGAAGGCGCGGATGCTGGAGTTCGCGGAGCGCGTGGGGTGGCGCCTGCAGAAGCTGGACGACGCCATGGTGCAGGCCTTCTGCCAGGAGATCGGCGTCCGGCGCCGCGTGCTCAAGGTCTGGATGCACAACAACAAGCACAACCTCGCCACCAAGCGCCTCGAGGCCCCGCCGCCCCAGATGCCGGTGATGGCCTCGCCGCCGCCGGAGCAGCAGATGCCGGTGATGCCCCAGATGGCGCCGCCGCCGTCTTCGCAGCCAGCTGGACCGTCCTTCCACCACGCCGGGCCGAGCTCTCCGCCTCCGGCGCCGGCCCCGCTGCAGATGGTCATGCCAATGGTGCCGCCGCCGCCGCCGGCGTTCCACCGCGGCCCGGGCTCCCCGTCGCCGATCAAGCTGGACTGACCGCCTTCCTTCGCCTCCAACTGCACAAAGAAGAAGGAGATGACCGCCATTCTGCACCGCCATTTCACTGTTCCATTCCCATCCCATCCCATCCAAGTGATCGTCGTCAGAACCAAAAAACAACAAAGTTTATCGTCTTTATCGTTTTTTTCATTTCGTTGGAATTTCCAGTGCTGCTATAATGTAGGGGAGCAAGAGGACATATGCATCATAGTAGGTGAACCCAACTGAACCAATTTCCTGGTACTATTTTCCCTTCCAAGATTTTTTAAGAAAAACTTCTTAGACTATATCGTTTTTGGTATTTTCCTGGCTGCTGGCCGTCTCTGACTTTTTAATCCTGTGGAGCTTGACAATTTGGTGAGCTGTGTTATGGATATATTGTTAAGTTAATCGATCCCTGGATGAGCTCATTTTCTTTAGCTGGTTGAATTTTCTTTAGCTGGTTGAATTCTCTTCCTGCCTATGTTTTGGCGCGATGCGGCAGAGGCTGATTGAGATGGATGCTCGTCGTCGTGCATGTGTTGTATCTTTCAGGATCACTGTTCATGGCATTGATTTGGACGCGTCATCCATGCTTAATCTGCAGGCTCCTGTCGGTGCTGTGCTGCCATTACTGTGCTCTCAGCCCCCTCTCCTCTGTGACTCATCTCATCTGAACAAGATCAAGCAAGGACAGGGAGGCAACAATCAAAGCAGAGAGAGAGAGAGAGAGAGAGAGAGAGAATGGGGATGTTGTTTTGTGAGCTCCGAAGAAATACGGTCAAAAAAGATTGAAATCTCATTTGTGAAGCCAAGATGGCCCCAAGTAATCCAAACCCAACCAAAACGAAAGCCAAGCAATCCATCATGTGTGGGTGTGCAGGGGGACAGGGGAGCATGTGTGGCGACCGAATCCGAGTAACTCCAGGTTGTTGTGCCTTGTCCGCGAGAGGACACACCAACCAGATCAAGAATAGGCTCCGGCACGATGCATATGCTAGTACATGCTTCACATACACGCAGCGGAGCACACGTTGCTCCCTCTGCTCCAACAAGACATTTTTTTAGTTTTTCCCCTTATCGTTCATACAAATTTACTGAAATCAGCAGGTTTCTTGATCGGTTCACACCGTTTGTCGGGTTAAAGTCGTCGGATTTTAGCTGGAGGTGGCTTCACTTGTTCAAGTTTGTACAGTTTGCGACGATGTTTTTTATTTTCTCTGTACTTGGGGAAGCGCCCGTGCAAAACGAAGCTAGTATTTTGAAGCAACATGTGTAGAATTGTCCTAAAAGAAACAAATTTTGTACTACCCGTGGGCGGTGGTAATGTTTGTGTGCCATTGTAGCTGTCGTGCATGCATGCGCCGTACTTGTCATCTAAATTCGCCATGGGTCAATTCAAGAAAAACATGTTGCCATGTGGGGGAGGCTCTGAACGTTGCCGAGCGTGCACTTGCGATTTGCAGCCTTTGTACTCCTGTTATCAGACCCAATGGAGAGAAAAGGGATGACTTAAAGAGATTATAGGCTGTCATACAGCTAACATTTTTCTCTGCACTGAACTAGCGGCAGCCTCCTAATCTCTCAGCCAGCTTCCCTAGAAGGCGGATAAGACATGCATGGGATCGCTTTAATCATTGCAATGGTGAACGCTTCCCTGAGCACATGTGAAAATTGGAAGAACAACGAAGCATGTGTGCAAAAAGGATTTTTTTTTTTTGGTTTTGCAGATTAAGAAAACTAGTACCAAGACAGCGCTTCAAAAATCATACATTGCAATTCCCATGATAGACAGAAAAACATTTACTCTCTCTGTTTTTAAATTATTGATGCTATTGACTTTTTGAGTTATGTTTGACTATTGTCTTATTCAAAATATTTAAAAATTATCATATAATTTATTTATCACTAAAGAATTGGAACATGCTAACTTATAATTCCACATGTTTGACTTAATATTTTGAATAAGATGAACAATCAAACATATCACAAAAAGTCAGCAGTGTCAATTATTTAAAAACATTAGAAGTAGAAGATAATTGTTTTTCGTACATTGATTAACAAAAGTAGGTCGGGTAAAACAGATTTGCTATCATCCTATTTTTCAAAAAATAAATGTTTCAGAAAAATCTTCATGGAACGCAAATCAAGATGTTTACATAGGAAAATAATTACGAATTAAATGCCAAGGATTGAAACCAAAGCAAAAAAAAAAAAGACACAAACAGCTGGTGCAACAGAGATAAAAGCAAAGGAGCTGAAACGAATGATCGAAAAGAGGCTTTGTCAGGACAGACCAATAGCTTTATACCATTATTATGGCCGCTTGTCTGTCTTGGCGAGAGGGCAATATTGAAGAAGAAATTGCCATCTTTGTGCATCATCAATCCACCATTCCCGATCATGCTTTGCGAATGGAGCTCCATGACTTGCTACTGCAGGACAACCTAGCCGGCCAGCCCATGTGTGTCAGCTGCTGAGCCTGCTGTGATGGTGGTTGCTGCCAAGGCAAGCCATCAGGCTGCGCACATCACTCCCATGTTCTTGGCATCAGAACACCATCAACAGCTCTGTTATTTTTCCTCATCCCTTGTCCTTCGCTTCCTCTGTATTTTTTTTTCATTTAAGTGAGGCGTCCTGCCAAATGATTTTCAAACATAAATGGTGTGCACTTCATGGCTTCATTTTACATGCACTATCATCTGCTTCAGCAGACGAACACTTGTCTTTTTCATCAGAAAGGAACAAACATGCCTGTTAAAAGACATCTTTTCTGTATTAAGAGGAAAAGGCACCCAATGCCCTGTACTGTGCATTGAAGTGAAACAGTAGTGCCTAGAGCAACGGAGTAAATACAAAGTGCAAAAGCTTCCTACATTCCCTCTATGATCGGAAGCACATAAAACTTTCAAAAGAAACTTAACGTTTTATCGGACTCAAGAAACACACAGATCCCATCCCATATCATATTCCCACTGACTAATAGGGATCTCACAAAGCTATAGAAAATTGCTAAAACTATGGTAAATCAATACTATGTTTATTCCGGCCAATTCAGGTTGGCACTGAGGCAAATTCAAGTTGATGCAAAAAAAATCTGCTATCAAAATGTTATTGAAAAGTTTGCAAATTAGTCTGATAGGTCTGAAAACAAGGGGCATGCCATAAGGGCAATTAATTTTAGGGACCAATAATTTCACTGAAATCTCAGTACTGTAGGTATATTCACACGAGTATCGTATTCATCCCAAGTATAACTGGGAAACATTTTAAAAAAACAATATAGTACCGACGGTACATTGGTATTTTAATTTTTAACAAATTTTTTACTTTAATATGCTTGAGACGTAGTACAATCTAACAAGAATTTGGTCCATGCTTATTTAAATGGAATGAAACATGAGTATATGCATGTTAACTAATAAAGCACAAATGGGCCTTATGTTCGCAGCTTGTGCTCACTTTGGATCCTTGTTCTAAAAAAGAATAGACGCATGGCTTTCGCATGTTCGCAGTTTTTTCTTTAAGAAAAAAATTGATAAAGCATATATTGACACCAAAAGTATTAAAAGCTCACTCTAACCAATAAATTTTAGAGATTTTTGTCCACAAGACACTGTTAAAGTGTGGTTTTATTCCTAAGACACAACAAAACTCAATTTTGTTAGTAGACGCTATGAAATTGTGATATTTGTCTACATGACACTATAGCATAAAAATAGACCATTTTAACTTTTTTTCATCTCAATGCACAAAATGTATTACAACTTGAAACTTGGCATATACGTAGAACATTATATTCTCTACCCATGTGATTATTATAGATTGTAATTTGATTGATTTCATAAGGTTTCTACCAAAAAATAATATATATTTATGAATCCAAACAATGCAAAAAATCAGATAAAAGTTATGAAAATCCAAATACATAGGGAATACGATGTTGTATCACCGTGCCAAATTTCATGTTTGTCGCATTTTCTGCACTGAGATATAAAACTTCAAAATAGTCTATTTTCTTGCTATGGTGTCCTATAGACAAATATCACAATTTTATTATGTGCACGAGACAAAATTGAGTTTTGTTGTGTCCTACAGATAAAAGCATACTTTAACAGGTCGTGTAGACAAAAAGCCTAAATTTTAACCACCAATAAGTTGTATTTCTCCATGGAAACATGGTAGATATACATGTCCAGCAATGTCCTAATGTGAGATCAAGCCAATGGATCTTGATTCATAGAGCAACAGTAAAAAACAAGAATGATCATTACTATAATGTAGTACTTGTTCTTTGAGATCGGACGTACTAGTAGCAGTAGTATTCTACAGGTAATCTTATCCCAGCAAGTACATTTGTTATTGAGAAATAAAAAATTCGTACTAGAAATATACGGAGTGGTTTGAGGCGAATATGGATATGGTGGACATCGGCCCCAGTGCCTGGGAGAAGAGCAGGAAAACCAACGTCACACACCATAGGGCAACAGGGAGAGTACTCGGTACTCTGCTCCTGCTAGTGTAGAGAGAGATGCATTGAATTGCATTTGTGCAGAGAAGGTTGCAATTAAGTGAGGGGTTACCGTGTGTGCACTGTCTACCGTCGTCATCCGCACCTGCAAGCACTGGTATACTGTGCTGGCATAGGTATCAACCTCAGAAATTTAAGGGGCCCCTCCTGTAAAACAGTACTGTACTCAATGTGGATGATGGAAGGTTTACCTGACAGCAAGACTTGAAATCGTATCATGCCAAGAACTGATGGAATCGCCTGATTTGCATCCAACACTTACAGGTCAGAGTACTGAAACGATCACAGCATGCATCAAACCCTCTAAGAGTACTGTAACAATCACTCAGCAAGAAACTTTTAAGTTTTACTACAACAAGTCATTACTGACCAAGCAACAAGTCTGATTTATTATTTTTTTTGGAGGTGAAGCAACAAGTCAGATGAAAGAGAACTTGAAGACATCACCCAGCTCTAACACGAGTTGAACGGGCCAACGAAAAACCAAATGGCACGGAAACTTTCAGATAGCACCAGGCCTATCCAGCCCAGCCACGTCAGAGTCTACCTCCGAAAAAGCGACAAATAAACTGCTACAAAAATACAAGTAAAACCTGAAATCGCCACAGCATCCAGTGAGCACTGAGCAGTGAGGGAATACTAGGCACTGACCACGCATGCATGCATAGACGGTCGGATGCATCCATGCAACAGAGAGGCAAACTGACCGGGGGTGACCACGCAAGCAAAGCGGAGGGTGAAAGGCACCCATCCAACACCATCCGTCCAGGCGCTGTGTCATCACATCATCAGTTCAGTTTCAGCAAGTTTGCGTGCTCTCAGGCGATCACCGGTCAGCCACGCAATGGCAGCGCTAGAAAACCCAGCAGCGTGGTGTCATTTCTCGGCAGGAAGCGCACATGAGGTAGCGGTACGGGTACGATGTTCAACTATTTTTCTTCAAGAAGAAAATAATGCTTAGGGATGGCATGGCACGAATGCATTGGCTGAAGGAGTAGCAATAGGCCAGATGGTAGTGCATCGGAGATTAGGAGCAGCGCTTTTACCAGGCTAGTACTAGCTAGCATGGCAGCTTCTTTGCTTCGGATTCACTTTTTTCACGGCTACCTTGGCCTGTCACATCGTGCTATAGTGGCATGCATACAGTCGCCACATAATCTCTCAGCAGGACACGTCACACTGTTACTGTAGCATGTGGAAGCACCATCAACATGGTATCAAGAAGCAAGTGATGAGAACGATACAACACACTCATATTTCTTTACTCAGTCCCAAAATAATTGACACTTTAGATTTTCAGATATTATTTTTTACCATTCATCTTATTTAAAAAAATATGCAAATAATATTTATTTACTGATAACTTGTTTTATTATCAATTATTCATCATGACATTTTTTTTAGTATTTGTAAATTTTTTTTGAATAAGACGGATGGTCAAACGTGATGTTTAAAAGTAAAAAATATTAATTATTTTGAGATAAAAAATGCCACATCATTTTTTTTGAGTTGTTGGCCACATCAATTGATTAGTCATGTCAAGAAAGGAAGTCAAGAGGCAGGGGCTAGGACTACACGGTATCCCTGTCACAAGAGAGGACAAGGGCTTTTTCATCTTAGAAAACACAAATATATTTTATTTTCGAAAAAAAGAAGGAATAATCGAGGAATCTGTATGATGCACTGATGATACACGCCTAGCTGACCCTAGGTTAGGAGGCGACATGATAAGCTCCTATCTTTGGGTGCAACCGTGCAAGAACGCACGCGCTCGTGCACGCGGTGGAGCGGAGTGTGCATGTGATCCTCTGTCACGGCAAGGACACAGGCAGTTGGCTCTAAACCATTATGCAGAGACAGAAGAACCCTATGCCATTAAGGAACGGGTCAATTACCTTCTTCGGGTCTCTTAACAGCAATTTCATGTCCTCATCTAACGAGCCACTGGACAAACCTTCATCCAAAGAGATCCGAAAAAACTGTGAAAAAAAATGACAAAAACTACAAGTAAGCCAAACGAATTTGGGCAATGCGTTGTGCCCAAACTTGGCTCGTGGGAAGATCAGAGAGATCTTGTGACCTCATGGTCCTCCATTGCTGCAGGCAGCCACAGTCCAGTCCAGCGGCAGTTCACATTCACTCCACACCACTGGGGTGAATGATAAAGCAACAAGTGCCTCTGCATGTATCAAAATGCAGGGTTTAACACAACCAAACAACCAGCGGCAGATCAGAGGACCACGCAAAGAACAGCAGAGGTGAAATCAATGGGGGTGAGATCTCGAGTAATTACGCTACGGCCTTGATCGTCAGCTACTCAGGAAATCGGATCAGATAAATGGTGCCAGGAGCAAGCGTAGCCTACATGTGTTCACAGGGTCGTACTCTGTCTGTCCGTGGCTGCTGCTCAGTGGTCGACAACTGTGAGCTGCTCAGAACGGCCGGAATGTGGCTGAGATCTTTGTCCCCAGCTGTCTGTTGTGTGTGTGTTTCCAATTTTCATAGCCGTGTAGTACTATGCATGATCATTTCTCAGCGCAAGGACAAACAGAGAAGAAAATCTCTGCCTACATGCAAAGTTTCAATGTTATCCCTAACAGAGTTGAATGCTACTAGTATAACAGACTTGTTCACTAAAATAGTTTCAGTATGTAACAGATGACAACACAGTCTGAAATAGTTTCAGTTAACTGCCGAAATAAAGAGTCTGAAAATCTGAAATAGACTAGTTTCAGTTTTTTATGCAGCAAAGACACTAACAGTGCCAAAGTACGCACAATAGAACAATATAGTACAATATAGTTCAATTTTCCGTGTTTCCTCCTCTTTTTCCTAGACTGTCCCAGGCAACATCTATACACTCATTCAGACCTTTTCATTTGTACTTATGTCCATAGTCAAGTACAAGAGTGCAGCTAAAGCTAAGTTGAAGCGATAGAAATGTTAAATCTTGAGTTGCAGTGAGCAAATAATTCTTTGGTGGCAGAGTACTACTTCGCCGTGATTTAATAATCACAATTTGCCTCCCCAATTACGTTTGAGTTTCCTTTTAAATTCACAACTGAGCCTCAAGGACTTAAAATTTTGAAATAAATCAAAATGCAGGGTTTAACACAACCAAACAACCAGCGGCAGATCAGAGGACCACGCAAAGAACAGCAGAGGTGAAATCAATGGGGGTGAGATCTCGAGTAATTACGCTACGGCCTTGATCGTCAGCTACTCAGGAAATCGGATCAGATAAATGGTGCCAGGAGCAAGCGTAGCCTACATGTGTTCACAGGGTCGTACTCTGTCTGTCCGTGGCTGCTGCTCAGTGGTCGACAACTGTGAGCTGCTCAGAACGGCCGGAATGTGGCTGAGATCTTTGTCCCCAGCTGTCTGTTGTGTGTGTGTTTCCAATTTTCATAGCCGTGTAGTACTATGCATGATCATTTCTCAGCGCAAGGACAAACAGAGAAGAAAATCTCTGCCTACATGCAAAGTTTCAATGTTATCCCTAACAGAGTTGAATGCTACTAGTATAACAGACTTGTTCACTAAAATAGTTTCAGTATGTAACAGATGACAACACAGTCTGAAATAGTTTCAGTTAACTGCCGAAATAAAGAGTCTGAAAATCTGAAATAGACTAGTTTCAGTTTTTTATGCAGCAAAGACACTAACAGTGCCAAAGTACGCACAATAGAACAATATAGTACAATATAGTTCAATTTTCCGTGTTTCCTCCTCTTTTTCCTAGACTGTCCCAGGCAACATCTATACACTCATTCAGACCTTTTCATTTGTACTTATGTCCATAGTCAAGTACAAGAGTGCAGCTAAAGCTAAGTTGAAGCGATAGAAATGTTAAATCTTGAGTTGCAGTGAGCAAATAATTCTTTGGTGGCAGAGTACTACTTCGCCGTGATTTAATAATCACAATTTGCCTCCCCAATTACGTTTGAGTTTCCTTTTAAATTCACAACTGAGCCTCAAGGACTTAAAATTTTGAAATAAAACCTGTTGAATTCAAAGAACAGCGAGGCTTTGTACCTCCCTGCTTCTAGATATGCAGGAATTGATTAAACTACAAATGCCCCCAAGGGTGATGCTTTGCATCAATAACAACTTTCAGTGGTATATGCAAATGTAGTATCATGACACCTGCACCTAGTTCAAATACAAACATTTGCAGCACAAAGGAAAGGAATGATTGATATGCTCAAATCCAATACCATTTGCAAACAAATGTCAAATATCATACAAAAAAAATCCACAAGTATCGTACCACGATCATGTTAATTGCACCCGCAACAGTCCTAAATCCAGAAGTTGAAATGTTGATGTTTAACATATGAAACATTGATGTCATGCAGAATATGGTGCAGTTGATGAACATGAGTTGAAAGTTTCTTCAGAAGAATGAACACGACAGTGGTACCAATGTCGACATAAATATCTCCAGATACGAGGTATAATAAATGAAAATGTTGCATGTGCACAATATATTTCGTATTTCCTTGACGCAGGGCCATAATATTGGGAGAAAAATGAGCTCTCCAGAATTAAAAATGCACAGTTCATGTAGAATCAGGGAATGGACCAATTGTCCTATTGATGATTCAGAAATGTCAATGCATCAAGCACTACACCGAGCTGTCTTAGAAAATGCACGACAGATAGAGTACCAACACAGTGAGATCACGGTTGTTTCAAGACAAGAAACAGCCCAATTTCATCTCCGTTCCTCCTAATCCATACTGATTCGAGAGGACTCTCATATGTAGTATCCAACAAATCTGACGTACAAATTCATGGGAGGACGAAGCAATTCAAAGACAATTTTCATTAAGCAACATCATTCATTAAGGTATAAGTCGACAGAGAAAGAAGCTTTTTTCTCCCTTGAGTTCCAGTGCAAGAAGTTTCATGACACCTTCATTCAGATATTTTCATTGGGAATTATGCCGATTATAGAGTACAAACGTACATCTAAATCATAGGGTACGCCATAATTTTTTTTTCTGCGGAGCGATTTTGCAGTTGGCAAGCGATGGCGCGGCACGACTTTACTGCTATTTCAGAACTGCGGTTTGGCTCACCATTTTTGTACTGGTTCCTCACATGTATGACATCAGCGAAAAGGCCGAAAAAAAATGGAATTTTTCAGAATCTGGCTCACCATTTGGAATCCTGCTTTGCTGGAGGAGCGCGCCGCCGCCTCTCTTCGCCGCCGTCCGTGCGGAGGGCTGCGGACTGCGTCATGTAGTGTCCTCCACCAGCCCCGTATACATGCCGAGAGAGAAGGGGAGGCTGAGGGCGCGGCAGCGACTTTGGAGACGGCGGCCGGCGGTGATGGCCCGCCCGGGTGAGCATGGGATTGACGCGGCGGCGGCTGGTGCGGAGCAAAAGGAAAACAGAGGAATTGTACGGCTTCTCGTTCAGCCGTCGGATCGCTCACGAATGGCCCATATCATACTACTGAGTAGAGCCTGGCTGCAGATGTATAATTAATTTTTGTGCGAAGCAATTAATTGTGTAAGCATATGTAGGGAGGTGGATCATTGTAATGCATGGAAATGGTGTTTACGGACGTAAAGAAAGAGAAAAACATAGAGCATTTTTAAGAGAACCCGACGTACCTTAAATCAAAATATTGAGATTCAACAAAAAAAACCATTTTTAACAGGGCTCTAAAACAACCTCCAATTCTTGCATAACTCCTAAATTCCCCTCGAGGAAGAATTAGGGCTCCCTTCTTTTTCATAGAATTAATGTTTTTTGACCCTAAGTGTTGATGTGGTCTAATCAAAAGTCTTTTAATCCATTTTAGGAGAGAATCATTGGAGGAGGAGAGAAAATTTGTCACTCATAATTTTCTTGTTGCTCTCCAAAGTAAGTTTATGAGGACAATTTTATGGTAGCTTTTAGAGATGCTCTTAGTAGACACAAGTGATTTGTTTGTGAACTTCGTTTTATTTGGGATTGTTGATCACATAGGGGTTCCGTTATGAAAATTTTGGTTACATTCTCACAGCTGCAATTTCTATGAATTTTCGTACAAGCCTCTATATGGCATAGTTACCATCTATATGTTGTGAAAACTAATAACTATAACCAATATCATTGAAATGTAGTCGCGTTGTTTTGAGCAAATTGGCATAATCAGCAGAGACGCTACAACATTTTTAAATCTACATAATAGCAGAAGACAAATGTATTAATATGTTATAGCAGTTCATTTAATTTAAAACCACATTGGAAATCATATAAGGTACATGCCAAGGGAAATATTGGAAATCATAAAAAATTTCAGGTGTTAAATTGTACTCCCTCTGGTATTTTATTGATGACATGAGGACAACAGGTTTTCTTCATTTTTGAGCTAAAAATATCTTCCTAACGTCATCAATAGAAAATAGGAGTAATAAAAACCTATGTCTCAATATTGGTTTTTTTTTTTGTGATGCTAGTGTGTTCCCCTGGTTTGATTTTGTAGTTCGCGCTTGTCACAATGTGCTCGCTTGTTTCCAAAAAAATGGGAGTTCGAGACAATTTGATATTGTCATCGTCTACTCAGCTATAAGTAAGAGAGTATTTGCTAAAGATTTTTCACTTACCAATATCTGAATCCACGCTAGAATGACGTGTGGATCTCGGAATCACGTGTCCGTGAGAAAGTAGGATGGGAAAAAACAGAGCCTAAAATGAACTTTTTGGGATGTCAAATCCCAGTATATTCCAATAAAAGACAGTCAGATCCATCCCGTCCCCAGGAATTGGTGGCTGGGCAAATTTTGAAGGCCCTGCAAAATATTTCATGAAAAACAGTAACAATCTCCGTATTAAAATAAAGTTGCTGTAAGCTGAAATAGTAAAGTGAATTACGCATAATGAGCAGTACAATTTAACCATGCTAGTGTAGAGGGCGTTCATGAGAGGAAATGTGCCAACAAAAGTCTGTTTTGGGATGGGGAGAGAAGAGATTTCGGTCCAGTTTCTTGTGTACTACTCTCTTCGTTTTTAAATTGATGTTATCGTTGACTTTTTTATTTATGTTTGACCATTTGTATTATTCAAAATATTAGCTCAAATATACAAAATTATAAGCTACATTTTAAATTTAATTATAACAAAATATTTGATAAATTTAAACTTTTTTGAATAAGACGAACGGTCAAACGTAACTCAAAAAGTCAACGACAACATCAATTTAAGAACGGAGGTAGTATAAGAAACAGCAAGTAGTCATATACATTTGGCAGAAACAGCCAGTGTAGTCCGCAGATTCCAATTACTTTACACAGTGAGAATTTCAGGAGCTCATTTGGGCAACTTGATAACCATAAATCACTTTAAGTAATATCATGTCTCAGGCACAAATTCAAGCAGCACAGTCCTATCAGAGATCAGAGCGAAAAGGTTTCTTTCCCCCTCACGATAATTTACAAGCATGGCACATTCATACTCTCACATTCTCAAGGTAAAATCGAACATAGCATAGCAGCACAATCGCAGCATGTTGCATTGCTCGGCCCTGAGCTTACAGGCTGGGCGTCCTCTCGGCGGCGCCAGAGATGACGGTGAGCAGGTTGTTGCCGAATGGGTCGCTGAGGTGCTTCGCGAGGTTCTCGACGGGGCCCTCGCCGGTGACGTAGGCCTGGATGAAGAAGGCGAGCATGGAGAACATGGCCAGCCGGCCGTTCTTGATCTCCTTCACCTTGAGCAGCGCCGCCTGGTCGGGGTCGCTGGCCAGGCCCAATGGGTCGAAGGGGCCACCCGGGTGCAGCTTGTCCTCGAGCTCCAGCCCGTTGATGATCCGGTAGTACTCGGCGCCACCGACGAGGACGACCTCCGCGATCACGGCCACCACCAGGTTGATGGGGATGCTGTTGCCGAAGTAGCTCAGGGTGTTGCCGTCCAGGAGCAGGGCGCCGGTCTGCATGCAAAATTAAAAGTGACACACAATTCATGAGTTGAAACTCTCAAAGATTGATAATACACTACTACTCATGATCTGTGTAAAATTATTACGCATTAGTTTTTATCTAGTTAATCATACTACTGGAATCTGAAAGTTATACGAGCTGATGAGCAGGACCTTGAACCAGACGGCCTCAGGACCGCAGTTGGCACCGAACTTGTTGCATGCCTCAGGGATGATGGCGCCGGCGGCACCGAGCATGGCCCACCTGGCATGGATCAGCTCGTAGGCCTGGTACCTGCAGTGCCATGGTATTATAAGCTTTTGCTGCACAGTTGAGGCTAGAATCCATTGCTTGACTTGTGTGAGAGAATGCAATATCAATTCTCAAGTTCAAGAATGGTCTCGATCGCAGTGCAGGTTATGTGTTTGGGGAATAAGCGATCACTCACTTGGCGAAGTCCTCTGGCTTCTTGCCAAGGCCGAAAGGGTCGTAGCCATAGCTGAGAAACAGCAAGTAGTCATATACATTTGGCAGAAACAGCCAGTGTAGTCCGCAGATTCCAATTACTTTACACAGTGAGAATTTCAGGAGCTCATTTGGGCAACTTGATAACCATAAATCACTTTAAGTAATATCATGTCTCAGGCACAAATTCAAGCAGCACAGTCCTATCAGAGATCAGAGCGAAAAGGTTTCTTTCCCCCTCACGATAATTTACAAGCATGGCACATTCATACTCTCACATTCTCAAGGTAAAATCGAACATAGCATAGCAGCACAATCGCAGCATGTTGCATTGCTCGGCCCTGAGCTTACAGGCTGGGCGTCCTCTCGGCGGCGCCAGAGATGACGGTGAGCAGGTTGTTGCCGAATGGGTCGCTGAGGTGCTTCGCGAGGTTCTCGACGGGGCCCTCGCCGGTGACGTAGGCCTGGATGAAGAAGGCGAGCATGGAGAACATGGCCAGCCGGCCGTTCTTGATCTCCTTCACCTTGAGCAGCGCCGCCTGGTCGGGGTCGCTGGCCAGGCCCAATGGGTCGAAGGGGCCACCCGGGTGCAGCTTGTCCTCGAGCTCCAGCCCGTTGATGATCCGGTAGTACTCGGCGCCACCGACGAGGACGACCTCCGCGATCACGGCCACCACCAGGTTGATGGGGATGCTGTTGCCGAAGTAGCTCAGGGTGTTGCCGTCCAGGAGCAGGGCGCCGGTCTGCATGCAAAATTAAAAGTGACACACAATTCATGAGTTGAAACTCTCAAAGATTGATAATACACTACTACTCATGATCTGTGTAAAATTATTACGCATTAGTTTTTATCTAGTTAATCATACTACTGGAATCTGAAAGTTATACGAGCTGATGAGCAGGACCTTGAACCAGACGGCCTCAGGACCGCAGTTGGCACCGAACTTGTTGCATGCCTCAGGGATGATGGCGCCGGCGGCACCGAGCATGGCCCACCTGGCATGGATCAGCTCGTAGGCCTGGTACCTGCAGTGCCATGGTATTATAAGCTTTTGCTGCACAGTTGAGGCTAGAATCCATTGCTTGACTTGTGTGAGAGAATGCAATATCAATTCTCAAGTTCAAGAATGGTCTCGATCGCAGTGCAGGTTATGTGTTTGGGGAATAAGCGATCACTCACTTGGCGAAGTCCTCTGGCTTCTTGCCAAGGCCGAAAGGGTCGTAGCCATAGCTGCAAGTTAAAGAGGGAAAAATGTTCCAGTGAGATACATTTACTTCAGTTTCATGAGCATTTCAGTCATGTAAAGTAAAACCAGCAAGTTAAAACCACTACGTTGAAGTGTGCGAAAGAATAATGCTAGTGCATTTTCAGAGATGTCAGTGCTTTCTGATGTTCTTTGAATAAAACTCTGCAAATGGCAATGCAGGACCTTCTGTCATGAAAAATCAAAATCGACTGCCAAAATATTTTTTGCTCTTCCTTTTTCTAGATATCCTATTTTGTTTAGTGCTTCAAACACCCAATCTGAAGAACTCCACCTAAACTGAATAAAAGTTCAACCTAAAGGCCTGAACCTTTCTAAAAAGGCAGAAACTACATAGAGAAGGGAAGAATGGAGGAATATGGCTTACTCTCCAGGAACCTCTCCGTTGAGGTACTCCGGCACCTCAGAGCGGTCCAAGAGACCCTCCGGCAGGTAGATCCTCCTGTCAGGGCCTATAATACAGAACAAGACATTCAGTACACAAGAAGATTCTGATTTTTTCACAGCATTGTTCTGCTCAAACGGCTCCTAAAAGTAGTCCAATACCAGAAGTTAGATTCCGATCTACTCACCATACCACTTGGCGAGCTCGTCGCTGATGTCCGGGCCCGAGGAGGTAGCCGCGGCGGGCTTGGGCTTCTGGGGTGCGGCAGGCTTCTTGCCGAAGAGGGAGACAATCTTCTGCGCCCCCGCGGTCGGTGCCGCTGTGGCATAGCGGGAAGAGCCGGCGAAGTTCAGCCGGGTGCCGAGGATCTTGGACGGGGCTAGCGCTGCCATTGCCGCAGATGTTGAGCAGGAAGCGGTTCAGCAGGGAGTGGGAGGCTGATGGGCGTTTGTGGAGGGAAAGGTGCGCTAGTTTAAATGGATGGAAATGAAGGTTGGAGGATGTAGTGGGCCCAGCCAAGATTTGGTCACGGGAGCTGCCATTGGCTGGGTGCCCAGAAGGGATATCTGTTACTTTGATCTGATTGGGCAGTCTCTGCTGACTTGGCAGATGAGGATGCTGATGCGGCAGCTTTACGGCCTCTTAGGAACTTTTTGACAGTAGGGACTCTTGGGCCAAATATGATAGATAGAGACCCTGGGGGAACCAACCAGAGAGAGAAAGAACCAACACGACAATTTCAGGCCACACACTAATGACAGGAGGGTGATGAACAAGCGCACAAAGCACAACCCAGAATTCATCCGAAGATCATGGTATCAATCATCCTAAATTTCCACATCAGGGAGGAGCAGCCCCAGTAACACTTATATAACCTAACACGATGGCATTGAACCACTATAACTACCAGAGATATTCGGCCTCATTACAGAATCCTACCTAAATACAAACCTACTAGCTGATGAGCAAGAGCATGGGGCAATAGACTGCATTCCAGATCTAAGTGATACTGGCCATTCAAGATAAATGCTGTCTGTAATCTTTGCTTGATACATCGGTCCACCGTTCACTACTTCAGATCAACGCCATTTTTCAATCCCTTTTGATGTTGCTGTCACAACCTTCTTGGTGTTTATAACCAACTCATCAAACAATGCAACAACAGTATCCCTGTAACAGAGAAGTGAATACAAATGATCAGAAGAAAATAATATCGAGCAATGCTGCACAAGAATATGCATGTTCATTTACTAGCAATTCGCTTAGTAATAGACTGCTATGGAACATGAAGAAAAGGGATCAGATGCAAAAGAAACATTTGGCTGTAGAAGCAAACAAATCTCACGTTATTTATGGCGATGGACTACTATGGAATTTCAGTTAGAAGAATTGGGTTATTCCTTCTTACAGCTTGTATGTTCAATATTTGAAGCGAACACTAATAGTATGTTATGAGTTATGACCACACAGAAGTATCAACTTGTCATAGGCAGAGGGCCCATCCCAGCTGAACAGCTGGAGCAGCCACTCCACAGCTTGAGCATCTCACTAGTTTGTTGTTTTCGTTTGATAGAATAGGATTGCAAAGATTCCACACCGGTCTTCTGAAATTGCTCTGCCCTCTCCTGTGGAAGAAACTTGTGGCCACACATTAAAAGAGAAGGGCAAGAGATCAGAAAGCAGGGATAGGTATGGGATTTTCAGAAGGGAAAAATATTTTGAGTGGTATATCACTAAGCTTAAAAAGTTTCAGGGTATCTTCTAAAGTTTGCATCTGATGCTGAGGGTGATCCACCACCACCACCACCACACACAAACCAATAAATAGTGACCTGGTATGCTAATATATTTTTGTTAACACCCACTTGAGGTCAGTTATAGTATCTGAGACGGCTTTCCAAATGAAAGCAGATAATAGTAAAGCACTAAAGCTTGTGAGTTTTCACTTCGAATCGCATCTGGCATTCTGAGCGATCAGAGTCGAAACAACATCAATAAAAAAGAAGAGAAATTACAACAGTTTTCTGCAATTTCTTTATTAACTATTGACTATGGTCTATGTAGCCATTTCACGTTAATCAATTCAGCCAGTTATCTATATTTCCACATTGACTTCCACCTTCCATATCACATAGAAAAGTTGAGGAGTCACGGACAATGGTGACAGTACAGTAGTACAATACTCTGAAGAAGAACTGCAGTATTGGGGTCATGGCTCATGGCAGCTCAAGAATGACATGTTTTTTGCGTGACCTTTAGGTAACAAAACCACAAACGAGTCTCGCTTTCCAGCGTTCAAAGCAAACAAACCCAATTCAACAGAAATTAAAGACTACTTTTATTTACAAGTTCGAAACAGGATTATATCCTACGCGGATCAGGTGACATAGTAAACTCCAACATACTAATAGGGCATGTCATTTCACTATACATTGTTGATTAAAAAAAATTGAAACACATAATGGAGTCTTTAGTTTGAGTGAGCAGACTAAATGATTAAACAGAATTACTGGCAGATGGTTAACAAGGTCATTCTTGAAGATGTAAAGATTTCATTGAAAACTCACTGTGCAAACTAGCCACATCAAGCAACGAAGTGGGCTCACTATTATTGCAGACTTAGGAGCATATAAAGAAAACTAGCTACAGTGCAAAAGGTATCACCATGAATAAAATCATCTGCCGCCGAAAATTTTCCTATGTCTGTATCAGACTTACGTAGGCAGACGTGGAGCTTCCTGGAACATTTTTCCAACATTAGAATATCTTTTGTTTTCGTCATATGCGACTCCTTTGCCCAATCCATAGCCAAAACCAATCCCTACACCACATCCAGCTCCAACTCCAAAGCCTAAAGTGAGGCCAGGAAATCCATAGCCTAACCCTGAACCTGAAATAATCACAGATAAAAGTTTAAGCATCAAGACAGACAACATTTGTGAAGGGAAAAAAGGGTGTAAATATTCCTACCTTGCATGCATGAACACAAACACTTTTTTGGGATAATCTAGACAACCTATTTACGAAATGATAATTGAATAGACGATCCTGGGACCTGGAGACCATATTTATCCTTCATTCCTAACCCAAAGGTGTGTGAGCTTTCTATCGCCTCAATGTTGATATTTAGCAGCAAAATAGCCCTTCAGAGTCTCAGTATCGAGTTAGCTACATTGGGACCCTGAGTCTACCAGATCACGCATCATATTTTGAAAACTAACATGGAGAATGTGTACTTCATTCAATCAAATATTAGATAGCTAACACATAAAGCAAGCAGTAATCAGTTGGTTACACAACATATTCTACAGCTGGCACAACATGTGGCTATTTGTTTTCTCATCACATGCATCAAACAGACGGATACAGCAAAATATGAACCGATAGGAGTAACACATGCATACATAGTTCCCGAATATGAAGTATAAAACAGAAACTGAGCACATTAAATCTGAGCTAATTGGAAGTAAAACTGTGTTCACAAGAAACAATTAACAAGTAACCTCATCTTGTTAAGCAATATATTCTTATAAAAACAGTAAGGGAAAAACAGTATAAAAACTACCAATGGATGTTCTCAGACGTTCAGATGGGCAGCCGTCAGCGCCCTACGACGCAGGCGCCTACTTCCTAAGAGCAACTCACGGCTTGCAACAGCAGTGTAATGCGAATACACTGGAGCCAGCATCCAATCCAGGAAAAAGAAAGATGTTTCGACAGATCCTCATATTTCTGAAATTTTGGCAAATGTGTCCTTCAAATTTAAGATAACGGTTCCAGACTTAAGACTGTAACGGAGAAAACCTTTGCTGAACTTACAGAGTTGTGTATCCAACAAGACTTAGCTACTACGCAGTGCAAGACTCACATTCTCAAAACATTCCAAAAATCAGATTTTTTTTTTTTTTAACAATGAAAC
>LAPY01001180.1:20065-30074 GCA_000970635.1 Eragrostis tef
AAGTCATGTCAACCCTTCACCTTCTTGCCATTTGAGTCATACATGCTTTGCATCATCCATAAGCATTCAATTTGTGTTGATGATAGATTCGTTGATTGATCAAGTTGCTTCAAAATATATTACCATAAATGACATATAGCACTTGATCGTTCTTCATCTTGACCATGAGAAAGCCACTAGATATAGAATCATGTATTTGAAATAATTCATTTCTTTACAACATACATTGGTCACATGGTCTTCATTTGTTTCAAACAATTGTACATCCAAGAGTGTATACATGAGAAATATTGTACATATATTGCTTGCAACCCTGTCCATATACTCACAAAGAATATTAGACCTTTGATCATGTTGTCATACAATACACCAAAACCCACTAAGGGTGCACATGCACTTTCACCGGCATTATGCGTTAAATGGTAAGCGGCATTTCCGTTGACAACGAGGCGCCTTTGGTGACTTCGAAAATCTCCAAATCTGTCGGGTGCTCAGTCCTTTAGAGGTGCTCATCGGGGTAGGGCTTGCGTACGTATGTTCATAGAGGTGACTGTGCGTGCGTGTTGTGAGCGTCTGCGTTGTACTGTGTAATTTAAAAAAAAACCTAATACAAAAACAGTCATGGCTCACGAGTCCTTCACCTAAGTGCACTTCAAGATTCCTCTTTGGTAGTATGGTTTTACCAAAAACGACTTCCAAAACCGGTGAAAAGGCCCGGCCGAAGTTCAATCTCCACCAAATCGGAAAACCGTGGGTATACGGTCGCGCGACACCAAATCTGGCGCCACCAACATTACCTTGTCCACAAGGCAAAGCTTCAAGCCTTCAACCTGTTCCTTGTGTAATCCCTGATGAAAGATAGCGTGCCGAGCTGTCGGCTTGACCAGCAGCGGAGAATGGAGCATTGCTAATCATGGGGACGAAAATATTCGTTCATGTCGGCAGCCATGTTCCCCGATGCGGCGCCATCTTCAGCGGCGCACGAGGTCCCTGCGCCCGGTGAGAAGAACGCGCGCGGACGACGACAAACCAATAATCAACACTTGCCCAGCATATACAGGCACAAACCAAGCATCACGCCACGGGAGCACGCGCACGTGACATCCGGAAGCGGGTCCATCCCACCGGGAACTGCACCACCCGTGGTGCCGGAGATGAGGGGAACACAGCGTGATGCGCCTTCTCAGAGAAATTTACTATGCTCACGGATCCCTTCCAGACTTGCTCATTTTCCCAAACTGTTCGTCATTAGTTGAACAATTGATTCGATATCTACTACTAGTAGTTCCATAGGAAGAGTTTTTTCTCAATTGCAAGCTGAATTTCTACTGTGGTTTCAGATGCCCCGTATCATAGGCTGCAAAGGGTGTTCGACTCCGACTCCTTCTGCTGGTATCGTTAACGCGCCGTCTTCCTGATATTATCATCATCATATCTCTGAACAACCGTTGGAAAATCTCTAAAAGTGGATCTTTGCCGAAAACCGAGCCGGTGACACTGAACTCTTGTTGAAGTTTTATGCAGGGACGACGATTTCAACTTTTCAGGATCTTCTAGGACGCTTGAGGATCGTGTGCTGAACGTACGTATTATGAGATTTTGCCACATCTTCTGTGTACAGAAATGTCAAATGGCGAATCTGTGAAACCCCAAAGTTGGATAGTATGCAGACAATTCTTCCTTTGCAAATCGTGTTGCTGAGGAAAAATCTAATTGTCAATAGGATACATCGATCACGAGAGTTGGGGATCATTATTGGCAGCCCGTTAGAATAGAGTATCCCAAGCGTGAATAAGGCTTTAGTTTTCCATTGGAATATAAAACGATAACCATTGTAAATCTTCGATTTGTCCTTTGGGCTGGCCAGGACGGCCAGATAGGGCCAAACATTCGGCCACAAAATTAAAGTCGTGCCAAGCCAAATTATAACCTGGAAAACCATGCGGGCCAAGGAAAAACATATTATCTGCATTCCAAATTACTTTCATTCTGGCAATGAGTTTGGATAGGCTATTATCCAGATGAATAGATAAAACGACAAATATTTTGGAACGGATGTAGTATTGATTACCTCTTATGTAAGGTTGGTTATTCATCCAGGTCATAGAGACACTTTCTAAATTGTATCTATACATTCATAGGGAAAATTTTCAGTGCAAATAGAAATTGAGTGCAATGGTGTAAACATGCAATTTCACCTTTGCGATCGTGATCTAAAGGCTCTTGTTCCTTCAAAATATTTCCAAAATAGAAATAGACAATCGGGAAGGTGTTTCCAAAAGACCACATGTGGGTTTACGGAAGAAACGAGAGCTCTTAGATCACGATCGAACGGGTGAAATTGCATGTTTGCACAATTGCACTCAATTTCCATTTGCACTGAAAATTTCCCCTACAATCATATTAGTGTGTAATTAAGTCTTGCTAGCCAACTCACCCACACATCACAATGTGTCTTATATATGAGTAGTTTATTAACAGCCACAAACTAACAAAAAAGTGTCCCTATAGACTCAAAAGATGTCTCTAATAATGCCTCTACAAGTTATAGGCATTTTTAAGATGTCAAAAAAATGTCTCTACATTGTTTGCACGTGGACAATATACAAAATGCCTCAAATAATGCCTCTACCATCTATGTGACACTTTCTTTTTCAGAATTTTCACAAATCCTCTCTTTACGTTTGAGACATATTTGAAGATGCCACAAACATATGACTTTACAAGGTTATAGAGGCAACTTAGAAAAATGCCTATAACAAAGTGCCCCTATAGAAGGTTTTTGTGTAGTGAGGTCTTTTTTTTTTAGGCTTCCAAAACTAATGAGCATAAAAAAATCAAGTTACAAATATCTCAAAAGAAGTCCCATTGTATGTCATTTCGAAGCATTGATATTGCATAAATCTTTCAAATAGTTAACGAAGAACCTTCATCAGAAATTGTGAGGTCCATGTATTACCACAATAATTGAATATATTGTGAGATGTTTGAAGATACACACTAATATAATGTTACAAGGATTTGCACTAAAACATCTTCCTTGCTACAAGGCCTTATGGTGTTACCGTTTCATTCTTAGACCTCTAAGTGCACATAAAACTTTCAACAAAATTCAATTGAGCATAAACCTTCATGCTAAAATTAAGTATATAACACACTTGTGCAAGATGCAGGACCTCTGGTACAAACAATAAACCCGGCAGGACCTCTTACCAGTGTTGATAAAAGGTTACTGATGAACGGCTGATGAATGCCTAGTTTTCTGTGTATATTATTCCTCAAAATCAGGGACACATGCGTATCGTACTCACTCTGGTGCGATGGATGACACGTACGTATATGGGCTTCTACGCTGCCTAGGTTGCTTTATCTTTGTGAATGCCTAGGTTACTTTCTCCCAGGTCAATGACCTCAAGGAACTAATCGTACTATATGTTCTGGTTTACAAAAACCGATCCAGCTTGCGTTGAGTTTCTTGATGTGGTCATGTCTTCGAGGACTAGCTGATTATAATGCGTAATCTGACTTCACAAACAGGAATTGAGAATTTCCTGAACCTCTAGGAACTGTAATTGCAAGACATATGAAGTACCAAGATGTAGCATCACAAAATACCATGAATAGAACACTGTAGAAACTGATCCAAAATTTCATAAAGAACGAGAAGGTCATAGCTAGGTGAGTCACATACTAGCAAGAAAAGCCTTGTCAAACCGTCGAATTTGTCGGAGTTATGCTTGTTATGCATGTGCATATTGTAATGCTGTTTGTGTCTTGCTCCCAACCCTTCATAAATGTGCGCTCACGTGATAAGTGATTTGTAATTTTTATCATTTCTAAGCAATGAAAATGACCGTTAAATTTTTTTTGCAAAAGGTGCGCATATATCACAAATAAGTAAATGTCTCCTGAATTTGGTTTCTGTGAAGATTGCTGCAAGAGTTTAAAGTTTTACATAGTCCATAAAAAAATATAAATGATATATGTGTCAGCCTTATTATTTTGACAGGAGGCCCAGTGACCTTCCACAATTTAATTGTAACCATACAGTTTTGGCTGATCACTTCAGTACAACCCAACCGAAAATAAGCATGTTTGGTGTAACAACAAGGAGTAGCTATCGATATACATAGTCCACCTAAACAAGGCTTTTTAGACCATGTGTTCCCTGCTAGCTAGCAACACTTGAACATATGACAATATATCATCAGATTCTTGAGAACACCAATGTAACATTGATAAAATCTTCTTATCTTCCCCTGGGGCCAATAGGATCTTGTCGATTCTGACAACGGAATTCATGCATGTAGTGGTATGGTGGCAACCTTCTCCATTTGTATGAGAGAAATGCATTAACCTTGCAGTTGAATACATTCTCACAACCTTGCCTCTAGGAAAGAGGCAAGGGAAAAAAATAAATGGAAAGGAAAAGATCAACCAATCGGTCCTCCCAAAATGCAGCATAGAAGTATGCAGTACATGCGCAGTGCATGTAAACATCAGCATCTTATGCCACGCGGATCTGATGCCCTACTTTAACGTTGGGGCCAAAAAAAGATCCAAAAACACTGGAGGGGCCGACGGACTGACGAACAGGGATCGATCGACCTGCCATGTATTATACATGGCAAATTGGATCAATCACTCCAGCGGAGAAGCATGACGACACAGCGGCGGATGATGTAGAGCTTGGCCCTCTTCTCCCTGAGAGATTTGTTCAGCCTCCCCATCTGCCTCACCTGACTTCCAGCCTTCATGGTTGTTATGGCGTCAGAACAAAATGGTCCAAATGAGGAGTGCTGCCCAAACTATGGTTTGGTTTCTCACAAAAAGTTGGTGTAATGTAGGCTTGTAGCCCTAGCTAACTGTGAGGAAGCGAGGTGTAGAGGCCTTTATATAGAGGTAGAGTACTGCATAGGCTGGGCTGGGCAGAAGTATACATGGAAGATATGATATCACAAGACCATCATACCTCCCACATGCAAGAAGCTTGTTGGTGGACTAGATGGCACCCCCCTGACACAGTATCTCATCTTACGCTTATTCTTTTTGGTCAATTGCATTGGAGGTTGCAAAAAACTTCCCAAGTTGCAACCATGGGCCGCATTGCCATCGTCCATCGGGAATTACAGTGGTATGCAGGACAAAATAGAGTGGACAGCTGGCTATTCAAGGATGAGACAAGGTTAACGCAGATGCATGCATGCTAAATTGTTTAGTTCCTTCAAGAAAGTAAAGGTCTCTGACCTCGATAAGATCTCATAGATGGTGATAAGCATGAATGTGATTTCCAGGAAGGTTACCTTTTGAAGTTTACTACTGCATCAACTTAAACGAGTTAACCTACATAGACATTCAACAGTAGGCAAATAGACAATAAACACGTAATAACTTCATATATATGCATAACAAGGTGGTTTTGGGAATTGCAAAAAATGGTTTTGGGGTATTACAGATTAGTATGAAGTCGATCTGCTTATTTGTTCATGATAACTGAGATTGTCTGGCCTACTGGACAAGGTTACATATCTCCCAGTATCAAATATATTATTTACTTTAATGTGGTACGCGAGACCATGGTGGTATAGATATTCACCAACCACAAATGGAGATTTAATAATAAAATTGTTTGTAATTTCTCATCATCCAAACTGATGTTGTTGTATTTTCCTTTATAGTTCACCATCACATTGTGTGATTAGCACAACCTAATAGCTGACTCTGTTGTAAGTCGTGGCATAGTCTCTTCTGAGGTAAAGTTGGGGATTCTCTTTCTTATCCAAAATAATGTATATCTTTGAGTATGAAAACATAAAATTATAAACATCATTATCAAAATCAATATGAATTTCAACATGATTCTGTTTAATAACACCATGCTTAACACATGAATATAGAATTATAACATTCAATCAGAAACTGGGCACTTTCCTCTAGGTAACTTCATACTGTTTAGCTTCCAAAAATGCCGAGATTGTAATCATGTCATCTCTAGACACCCTTGATCAGAAAAACAAATTTGCGTCAATATTATCATATTTTATTCCCACTCAATATCGGAAAGTATAAAATGATAGCCAATCATCATCTCCCAGCTGCCGAGTGCAAGTCATACCAATTGTTACTTAAATAGTTAACAAGTTCAAAATCAAAACAAAACCCCACAATACACTGGATTTGGGCAATCTTGAGAAGCTTTAAATTATGTCATCGTAATCTTACAGGATAAACCTTCATTGTGCTGCTGAAGTAAAAGTGTTCCCTCACGGCCTCTCAGCTGCAAAATATTATTTGCTTCGGAGTCACTACTTAGCTGTATGGTCATCAATAGATTTTTCATAATAGAGGTATGGCCATGGAATAAAACGTTGATGGCAAAACAAGTCATATCGGTATTATCCAGCTTCGTAAGCAAAGGGTTCGTCCAGGACACGTGTCCCTGAAGAGCAATTAACAGTCAACACTCAACACAAGGACGTACGCGCGCCGTTCGCGGGAAGATCACAGCATGGGCTGCATCTAGACAAACTTCGCTGTCAATTTTCTCTTGATGTATGTGAAATTGCAATGAACATTCCTTTTGCGCCCGCTCTAGTGCCGACTTTTGATGCATAGATATAAACGCCGTTCATAAGTTTATCCTTCCGAAAAAAAAATCCGTTTGCTTTGCAGAGTTTCCGCGAGTTAAAAATTCTACACATGAAACTTATACACAACTAGCACAAGTTCAGTGAATGCGCATTATATGACCAATTGCAAGAACCAGATGAACGTATCAGTATTGTACGGAATAGAAGTTGGTACTTCGAAACAAGTAAATGTTCAAGGGACGTCCATTCAACTGTAAAGGAGAGGATTTTTTTCTTCTACAATCTCGCTCAAATAGCAGTGAATCAACATAGGTGTAAAGGAGAGGATTTTTTTCTCCTACATGCATGGGACAGCTTCATGTTTGGTGGAAGTGACCATTTGACGTAGTTATGGAAGCAGCCTTGCCAACATAGATGTTGACAGGGGCGATTGTAGGCAGCGGCGGGGGGTGGGCATTCAGCCCAATTGAGTTTTTTCCATACTGTAGCGTCATTTTTTTTTTCTTTTTTGATTGTTTCTCCTTTCACGACCCACCCTCGCAAGCCCAGATAGATTTCGGCCCACTTTCAAGTTGGAGCCAAGAATCAGCAATATAACAAACTGAAATTACTTGCACAATACTGGATTGACCTAATTAACAGGTTGAGAACATTCTTCCTCGTCCCCTCTCTTCATCCTCCTACATTCATTCCATCATGACAGGCATCCCAAGTGGTTAGGTTTGGGACACCGGAACGGCCAGAGTTAGAAGGGTCAATATCTATATGTAATTTCAGGGTGGAAAGAAGCATATCGTGACCGAACTAGGAGTACAGCCCTACATATAGCCAGCAAATTTATTATTTTCCAGCTTACTATATCAAAAGTTTTTTTTTCATACAAAGACACGTCCGATGCCCACACGTGGCACCCCACCAGCGCCTCCTCTCCTCTTTGGTGGATGGCACGCTCAGCAGTCTACAACAATCAAATCCAAAAAAAAAAAACAGAAAGAGACGGCGTCTGAGTTAAATTTGAACAAATATCTCCTTTCACGACCCACCCTCGCAAGCCCAGATAGATTTCGGCCCACTTTCAAGTTGGAGCCAAGAATCAGCAATATAACAAACTGAAATTACTTGCACAATACTGGATTGACCTAATTAACAGGTTGAGAACATTCTTCCTCGTCCCCTCTCTTCATCCTCCTACATTCATTCCATCATGACAGGCATCCCAAGTGGTTAGGTTTGGGACACCGGAACGGCCAGAGTTAGAAGGGTCAATATCTATATGTAATTTCAGGGTG
The DNA here is from genome assembly GCA_000970635.1 of Eragrostis tef. Taxonomy (NCBI): domain Eukaryota; kingdom Viridiplantae; phylum Streptophyta; class Magnoliopsida; order Poales; family Poaceae; genus Eragrostis; species Eragrostis tef. Next base: position 27,945 of record LAPY01001180.1, read on the forward strand.
GAAAGAAGCATATCGTGACCGAACTAGGAGTACAGCCCTACATATAGCCAGCAAATTTATTATTTTCCAGCTTACTATATCAAAAGTTTTTTTTTCATACAAAGACACGTCCGATGCCCACACGTGGCACCCCACCAGCGCCTCCTCTCCTCTTTGGTGGATGGCACGCTCAGCAGTCTACAACAATCAAATCCAAAAAAAAAAACAGAAAGAGACGGCGTCTGATTTAAATTTGAACAAATATTACCGGTGTTGGAGCCTTGCAGGTTTTCCTTGAGCAAATTGAGCCCGGTCCGGACCTTCGAATAGCCCAATGCTAGGACCAATTTTAGCCCGCATATAACTTGCTTGCAGCCGAGCGCATGTGGCCCATCTAAACCACGTACTGTCTGTCCATCACGGAAGCGTTTTCCGTCTGCCTTTCGCTTTCGTCGTTTCCGTTCCTTGCTTGGCCTCGCCAAATCCGTTTCCCAGACTTAATTCGCGTCTCCTCCGATCCTTAGCCGTCGCCTCGCCTCGCCTGGATTAGGTTTCACGGAGATCCGATTTCGATATGCCAAAAGGCTTCGGTTACAATGCCGGGCGCCTTCATCCGTCCCTTCTGTGCCTGGTTAAAGTCAGCCGACTCAGACATGGTAACAACAACCCTCAGCAGCCATTGCTAGCCGAGGACATGGCGTGCCGCAACATGGAAGAAGGCGTGTACGTCACCCTGCCATCGTACCAGGACCCAACGAGACTTCCTCTGTTGGGCCGCGCTTCCTGGAATTGCTGCAAGGTCTTCGTCAGGGTTAGTTATTCAATCATGCCCAGCCCTTCCTCACCTCCCTCGAAAACCAATCAATTCAGATCCCTCACGAGCGAGAAAAAAATATATGTTTATGATATACATCAATGTCATGCTGACGTAGTTCTTTTGCTTCTGCAGTGTTTTACAACCGTTATGGGCATCGCGATGATAGCTGCTCTTTTCATTTCTCGTTTTGTGTATCATGATCCTGAGTTGAAAGACCCCGCCAAAATGACAGTGATTGTGACGTTATGTCTCATTATTATTGCAGTTGGATTCATTGCAACACGTGACGAATGTGTGGATGTGTAGAGCACATCATCAACATATGTATAATGTTAGTTTTGCATTGTAATCCATTGTGAAAAATATTGTTTTTCTTCAATTATATATTGGTTTGCTTCCTTGCGTGTTCTTTCTTCATTGTATGTATGTGATATATTGATTTTTACAGATTGGATAAGTTATCCTTACATTTTGGGACAGAGGTGGCAATAAGTTTGTAAAAATCTGTGAAATGCATGGCGAAATTGGATACATGTACCCTACAATGCGAACCTGAGATGGTTTGCATCTATTATGCAATAATTCCAATTTGACAAACAGAGAGAAGGAACAGGTTCAGCACTTCAGTTTAATGTTTGCCAAACATGTTACCACACATCAATAGGAAAGACAAGCTTATGTACAACAGGCTCTCCTTTATTCCAGAATGATAGATTATTTATGATCCATTAATACATAAATTATATAATGGAGTTCACTCCAACTCTTTAGTTGCAAAAAGATATTTCTTGACCCTATCCTGATGAATCGAACCCATGGATGGATGGATAATGGTATGTCATTAAAAAAAATTGATCTACTTCCACTCAGTTTGCCATGTTCCTCACTTTGGCAAAAACAAGAAGAAAAAAAAAGAACCTTGGATAACACCTTTTCTAGCAAGGATAACACCTTTTCTTGCATCACAATACTACCACATGCGAACCCAACTACTTTAGGATAATCAGATATTCAGTCCTACAAGAGAATGATTAAATATATAGTTCTAATATTGTATTACTAGTTGAAAGTTACTAATAATGAAAATACACTAATCATTATTAGATCTTTCCATTACGTGGTAATTATTTGAATTGTGTTATCCAATCTGTTCAGCTGGCTGCTTTGCACAGTGCATAGTGCAAAAACGACTATGTCTAAAATGTTTGGCAAAACGGCTTTAACTGTAGATTCTTCTTATTTTTAAGAACAAATATGTAAAGAAGAGAGTGTGCTAGAGAAAAGAAGCCGATGAAGCTACCATTTTGTGGCTTCATGCTTTAACTTATTTTTTT
>LAPY01001180.1:90741-110962 GCA_000970635.1 Eragrostis tef
TGTTTTGCTACAGTCATGCTACAGTAATGCTACAGTAACCATCGTCTAATCACGGCTTACTTACCCTCATTAGATTCGTCTTGCGAATTAGATCAGGGGTTCTGCAGTTAGTTTTGTGATTAAACTTTATTTGATACTCTTAAATGATAAGATTTTTTGTTTAAACTCCTCTAAATTTTAGACTCTATGAAACGAAGACTCTCTAGACAACACCACCTGCACAGCGGGGGCAGAGTAGTGGTACGGAGCAAGCCAATGCGTTGGTTTCGGTGAAAACTTGCAAAGCGTCAATTAAAAGGGGAGGGAGAGAGTACATATGGTTATTGTAGAATAGTGACAATGTTTTTACGGTCATTTTAGCGAAACACATGGTTACGCGGTCATTCAAAGGAAGTTATCTGAAATTATGATCAAAATAGCAAATCTCCGGGCCATCAGGGGTTGCTCTCAAGTTTTAATTGGACTCTGGCAAGTCTGCCAGCGGCCCGGTCCGACTCGAATTTCGGCCCGCCTGCCTATGGCTAGTTGTAAAACCGTGTTTTACCCGCCCCATCACAGTATTCATCAACCCTTTTCGTTTTCGCAAAACGCGGAACCGCCAAGCCTCCCGCACGACGCCCCCGACGGTCGAAGCAAGGCGTCGGGTTGAGCCCGGCGCTAAGTCGCCGCCGTGCCTCCCCTTGCGTTCCCTTCTTTGCTCCGTTCGTATCGAATTGCTTCACTCTGAAGCTTCCATCTCCTCCGCAGGTTCAGTCCGATCCCCATCTAATAATTAATTACGGACTATCGATCGACCTTAGTTATTGTTTTACCTTATTAGGGATCGATTGTATGTGTGTTCAATCGCTCAGTTCCGCTCAGATTTGACTGCAAGTGCGGCCGATTTACGGAATTGGAAGCCACGCATGTCCTGGCAAACAACTCTCTGCTCTGTTCTTCTCTGCTCCTACTAGACGGCGAGTAGCTAGCCCCAGGTATGAAGTACTTTGACATTCTTGATGCTTCTATCATGTAGAATTCGCACCTTAGAAGCACTTGGCATACACGAATTGAAAAGAGAGAGTAATGGCCCATGTGCTCTGTTTCCATTCTCTTGGCCATTCTTTTTTGGGGACTTGCTCGGTTCCTCTGGTGTTTATTTGTCTATCCACATTCTTCTTTATCTCAATACCATGACAGTATTCCGATGGGAAACAATCGAACGAGCCATGAAACAAGATCAGACCATACTTGTGCTCCAGCAGTCTGTGACAATCGACAACCAAGCATTCGGTTAGAAGATCTTCCACGGGTATGTTCAAGTTTTCTTTTCATCTCTTTTTTGGAACTTCGTCCTTAGCACAGATGGTACTTCTAAACTTTTGGTTCGATCTATGCATGGGATACTATCACCACAGGATGTTTTATACAAAATTTTATCTAAACTGCCATCAAAAGAGATTGCAAGGACAAGGGTCTTGTCAAGTGGGTGGTCATGGTCGACGTGCCCAAGATTAACATTCGACGGTGTTTCAGTGTGCAAATGCGACAGGGCTGATTTGCATCAGCTCATTGGGAAATTTATCCATGAGGTTAATGCAGTTCTGCAAAAGCACCAGGGCATGGTAGTTGAAACATTGGAAGTGAGAATTGATTTTGTTAATGACCTACTAATCCATCATCTCAATAACTGGGTTGGTTTTGCGGTCTCATCGCTGACAAAGAACCTCACTTTGGATCTAAAGCCTGATAGATTTTGGGAGTACAGGGACCGCTATGTGTTTCCTTTCGAAATTTTAGACACCGAAAGCATTTTACGGCTACAGCAGATGCAGCTTAGCTTTTTATCTCTAAAGCCACCTGCTCATTTCAAAGGTTTCCCAAATTTAAGGAAGCTTCATATACAATCACTGCATGTCAGCAGAAAGGATCTTGAACATATGTTGTTTCACTGTTGCAATCTTGAGTGGCTTCGGATAGACAGATGCGATCTCAACGATGAAATAATAATGGATGGTTCTATGTCCCGCCTCCTGTACTTGCACATCGAATGCTGCAAATTAACTAGGATAAAATTGCTTGCTGTGAATCTAGTTACCTTTTTATATGAAGGTACATTTATACCCATTGACCTCAGCCACTCCTCGAAGCTGGAAAATGCATATATTAGGTTTCGTGAAGCAGGTTTTCAGCATGCTGTGACATCACTTCTTAGTGGGCTCCCGTATGTGCAGAATCTGACTTTGCGTATTGCATGGCAGCATCTGGAGGTATGCTCCTGCAACATCCTTGAGGTTACAGTCTGTTTGACTTGTCTAGCTGACTATTCCTTGACCTGTTTCCTGTTTCAGAAGCAATGGATGTGGGACAACCCATTGAAGTTTTCTCATCTTAGGCACTTGCAGTTATTCTTCTCAACATATCCAAAAGATGTTGAGAAGGTTCTTTATCTAGTATCGCTTCTCAAGGCCACACCATTCGTCGAAAAGTTGGAGATCCATGTAAGTGATGAATTACAGTTTGTATGTATTTGTTATATGATATAAATCTTTCATGCATTTATTATGATATATTCTATTTTGCTTTTACTGGAGTCCTGTTTCATACACCTCAAATTGCTTGAAGTGGTATGATATGCCCTACCTTTGAGGCTTCATTCTACCACATATATTACATTTAACTATGTTACTGATTCCTCATTTATATGCTCCCTTTTTGTAATAGCGAAGAATCCAAATCTGGAGAATGTAAACGTTGTTCAATACAAAATTAAGGCAACATAGTATTGGGTCCCAAACAGTTTGTGAACATACAGGCATACAACCTCATTGCGAATGTGTCGAGATTTTCCAATGCCTTTTTTTTTCTGCAATCAATATATTTTATAAGATTCATCTGTTGATATATTTATTACATATATAAATGAGCTATTGATGTTGATCACACTACCCTCCTGCGTTGGCAGTTTAGCGGCGATCCTTTATGGTTGGCGGACGTCGGACCTCGCAGGCAGGAACTAGGGCAATGTAAGTACAGCAGTTTGAAGGACGTGTGCATTACAGGATTCAAAGGAGCAAGAGGACAAGTGGAACTACTTTTACATGTTTTGGAAAATGCACCTGCGCTGGAGGTTGTGATCGTAAATACAAATCAAAAGGCATCTAAGGAATTTTGGCCATATGGAGGCACAGGACCACCTTTTGAGGAAGCAAAGCGGATTGCGCTGACTTCCCTGAGTACAGCTCTACCGCTAAATGTCAAGTATTGTGTCTTCTAGTTATATTATATGGTATAGAGCAGAAAACATGTTTTTTTAGGGAAAGCCATGCGGCGCACTTTATTGATTTGAAATAACAGTTACATCATTTGGAAAAGCGGCAATAATACAACTGGGTGGATCATCAACCTAAAAACTGACAAATGTGAAGAAAAAGCTACTCTAGAAAGCTCATGCGCTACTTGATTGGCCTCATAGCAATGTTTTATTGATATTGCATCAAAACCTTTCCAAAGAGTGTTGCACTCATCAAAGATTGCCACCGCCGCCGTGGCAGAGAAACCTCCATCCTTCGTAGTATCAACAACCTGCATGCAGTCGGTTTGAACAATGAACATGTTGCATCCTATTTGTTGGGCGAGTAGCAAACCTTCATTGAGAGCATGTGCCTCCGTCATAGATGCATCCATAACATACGAAAGATGTTTGTGAGCCGCTGCAATAAAACCTCCACTCGCATCTCTGTTCACAACTCCGTACCTCCACTGCATGTATCAGCACAAAAAGTTGCATCGACATTCAACATTAGTTTTCCTTCCCGGGGTTTCCTCCATCGTGGCGGATTTCTTAGTTGCTGTCATATAATTAATAGTTAAGACTGAAATGGACACTGCCGATCTGGGTGCTTGTTGAATATTTTCACATGAACAGCCTGCTTTCGCTTCCACCAATTATACCAGCCACCAGTCAATACCAACTCTACAAAACCCACGTTATTCAGGGCAATAACATTTCCCCAAACCCGCAGCACTTCTTCAAGTATTACTGAATCAAATCCATCAACAACCAACAAGTTCTGTATTTGTCTCCATATACCGAGTGAGCACCACACCTATTTAACTCTATCACATGTGAACAACATATGCCTAATATCCTCGCATCCTGATGGACAGAGTGGGCGGCTTCCACTATTTTCAATATGTCTGCTAGCAAGAATACCACGACAGGAAACAAGGCCATGTAAAACTTGCCAACCAAAGATTTTTATCTTTCCAGGAACATCAAGTTTTCATAGTTTGCGCCATACCTGATTCTGACCCATGTGACCGGCTTGATCAGAAAGATTACTCCTATTGCCAAACTTGTAGTTCCATTGATATGCCGATCTAACACTAAACAAACCAGTACGGTTATGGTGCCACACTACCAAGTCATCTCTCCCACTAATGATTGGTATTTGTAGAATGTGCTGTGCATGATCGACCAAAACAAAGTATTGATAAGGTCTTCATCCCATTTACCATCCACAGGGTTTATAAGCTCATCAACTGCTATAACCAAATTACGCCCATGGGTGTCTGTACCTTGAGATAATGACTTGTTGGGATCTAGTTGTCTTCCCATATGTTAATCTGGGTACCGTCACCCACACGCTAGATACACCTCCGTTTAAAACACTCCAACCCTGCAAGGATACTTTGCCATGTGTAAAAGCTGCCCTTCTTTGGCTTTGCTTTCAGTAATTTACCATCAGGGTAGTATTTTGCTCTCAACACTCGTGCACAAAGTGAGTCTGGTTCACTTAGAAGTCTTCACACCTGTTTAGATAGCATTGCAATATCAAAAGTTTGTAAATCTCCAAAACCCATACTTCCTCTCTGTTTTGGAGTGCATAATTTCCACCATTCCTTCCAGTGAATCCCCATATGATCATCCTCATCGCCCCACCAGAATTGTGTCATGGAGTCGGAGATTCCTTTGCATATGTTTTTCGGAATTTTAAACACTATCATCACAAACACAGGCAAAGCTTGAGGTATGGATTTTATAAGCACCTCTTTACCCCCATACTCAACAACTTCTCTATCCATCCATGTTTTCTTTGTTAACACGGACTCACAGGGCCTTCCACAACACAACAATTCGACATTCTCATTTACTTCATGAAATTTTGGCTCACGCTGCAGTGGTAAAGAACACTGACTTGGAAGCTCCCGTCCAGGGTTCAATCCCTGGGTGCTGCATAACTTGTGGAAAAATAAAAAAATCCACTCGCTACGTCCCATTTACTCGGTTGAAACCGACCTATGGTGGGCGAGCCCTCATGTATGGGGTGGGCTCAAGGCATGAGTTAAGGCCCGAACCATAGAAGATGGCTCCTTGAGGATGGGAGCGGGGTTCGTGGATTTTCTTGACCGGAGAAGGTTGAGCTTCTCTATCAAAGAAAGCCGTGAGGACGGTCTTACCCTCACCGGTCGAGTTTTTTATTTTGCGAGTATTGAGCTCAAGTGGCACAATGACAGCATACATTATACATCTGTTCAGTCTGGGGTGTATTCACTACTACAGGCTTTACACATACATATGAATGTAAATTTATCACACTGTTCAAATTCTTCATGGTCGTGGTGTTAGATACATCATTTTCCTTGCCACATATGTCTGCAATAAAGAAACAAGAAAATAAGGACATAATGCTGTAGCTGGTTTTTTTTTTGAGTTCAATGTTCCTGCTTTTGAAGTGGGCATAACATTCCAAGCTACAAAAAATATGTGAATTGTGCATACTGACCAGTCTCCAAAATGGACTACTGTCTCTCCCGTGCAAAGTATTTCATGGACTGCAAATAAAACGAAAGAAAGTTAGATGGCTAGTGAAAGTTACCAAAATGGTATCTTAAAGGAAACAAATGGTTTTCCTATGCTGATTCCTACCCCTCATCGCTGAATCTCATGCGATCTTTGTAATGCTTCTCTTTTGGTCAGCAGATTACTGAGTGATGACTTTGTTGGGCGGTGATAGTTCTTTCCACGGTATAGTATTATGGCATTACTTGTTGTGAGCTTTTCTACTGCTTTTAATATTCCACCCGTCTCGACCACAAGCAGATTCGCTGCATACATGATCTGGCGTGCTTGATTCTGCTTTGTAATTACTTTGACAACCTCTTTATGTTTCCAGTGTTGATGAATCTCTTCAATTACACCAGCAAACACGCCACGCCTTCCTGTAATGCAAAACAAATGACACATAACTTCCATGACCAGAGAAAGAAAAATAGCCTTTTTTATTGTGTCATTGGCATAGGAATGAAAGCATCAATGGATATTTATACCTAGGAGAACACGCTCATCCATTTTGAGGCCTATCCTCCGAAATATCATCTTCTCCTCTTCTGTCAAGAGCTCTTTGTCTGCAGACTGCCCTGAAGGGCTCCAGGAACTATGAAGCTTTGCCAGCACCTGGTTGGATCTTTCAATCTTCTTGTGAAGCTGCAGAAGGTACCAGTTTCAAATTAAACAAGGGTGTAATGTTACAAGTATAAAGGGCTTAAACGAGAGCACCAGCTGTTGCAGATCAGTGCATACAGTAAACAGCTTCCATTCCTGGTCTTTCAGTTCCTTCTCCAATCTATGCTTCTCAGCCTCTAGTTCAATTATAGTGTTGTCGCTTTCAGTTTTTTCGTGCACAAGGTCAGCAATGAGATCTTGATACTCCCTGAAAGTTCCTCAGATGAAAAGCCACTAGTCATCTGAAGTGATTCAACCACTTTCAATCGCGCTTCCTCTTCCTTCACATGTTTGTCATGAACTTGAGCTTCTCGTTGAATAACAGTTTGGGCAACTCCACCAGGAAGAAAATCCTTGCCTCTATATAGAATAATAAAATCCTTGTTCCTCAGTATCACTGTGCCTCCTGTAATACGCTGCACTTAGGAACTTCAGTGTCAACAATGAGGATGGAAATAAAGGACCAAATATCTATCTGAAAGGCAGGGATCTTCAACTCAGAACCACAAAAACTTGTATTAGTAATGTAGATTCATGCCTATTTGCTTTAGCGTGATTCAATACCATAGTCTAAATAACTAGTTCAACATTTGATAAGATGGATACAGGTAATAGCATAAGAAAACAAGTATTTGTAATATAAGGGAAAACATCACAACTATCAAGCAAGAAGACCGGTCACGTTTTAGACTTTGCTACTTACATGAAGAACTACAATGTACTTTACAAAAACGAATTTGAGATATATCTAGCAGACATATACTGATGGAGAACAATACTTACTTTAAGGTTCCATGCCATTTGTTCATGGTTGGTATTCTGGATACCCACTTTCACTGCAATCTTTGCTACAAGACTTTTTTCCCAAAGCTTTAGTATAGCAGCAGCCAAACTCTGAAGCTTTGTATTTCTACCTGCCAAAGATAGGCAAACTTGTTGTTGCACACTTGTTTAAAATATACTAGCAACGTGCCCGTGCGTTGCTACGGGCGTCAGAATTTGATAGCATAGAAGAGGCATGCGAATAAGAGCAACTCTAGGAGAAGCCCCTAAATTAGAACCGCTACATGCCAGCCATCTAGAGGCCGGCCCCTAGATTCAAGCCCTTCGAAAATGCATCCAACTCCTACATCCAAGCCTCTACATTTCTGGATACCACACGTTAGCCTCATTTTCTTCTTTTTTTCCTCTCGCCCCCTTCCTCTGCTCTGACGCGCACAGACGACGACGGCGCGGCTACATCGCGAGGAGGCGGAGGCGGGGCAGCTTCAGCCCCGCAGCGGAGGGCACGACGGCGAGGCCCTCTAGCCCTGCGGCCAGGTCGGGGCAGGCGCCGCGTCGATTTTGCAGTGGGGAGTCGTCGATTTGACGAGCTTGCCCCGCGCCGCGTTGATTCTTCAGTGGGGAGTCGTCGATTCGAGGAGCCATAGAGGTGGAGGCGGGGCCGGGCGCGGTACCATGACACGGATCACCATGCTCGGCCATGGCGGGCGTGACCTCGAGCTCGCCCTACGGCCATGGCCGTCGTGGCCACGGAAGAAGGCGGGCTCCCATGGCCGGCGGGGTCGCGGAAGAAGGCCACCTCGACGTCGAGCAGGCGCACAGGCATGGCCGGGTGGGGCGAATCGATGGCGGGCTTGCCAATCGTGGCGGAGGGGCGGGTCGAGGCGCAACGGAGAGAGGAAGGAGGCGGCGGCATCACGCGGGAGAGAGAGAGACGCGCGCGCTCGGGGCATGTAGCGACCCCGTAGCGAACCCGCAGATCTGGGGGCTCGAGGACAAAATCTAGAGACCCAATAAATTTAGTGACTCATGTAAGGGCTCTGCTAGAGTTAATTTTTTGATCTCAAGCTCCTAAATCCTATGTAGGGGCTCATCTAGGGGCTCTGCTGGAGTTGCTCTAAGTGTCCATACTTAGCGGTATAACTAAACAAATATTTCAACTCAAATCAAGTAAGCAAAACAAATTTAATCCATCCTTGTTGTTTTCATCACACCAAGCATGATTACGTTGGTACAAAGTGATAAATACAGCTACTGGATGCTGTTATGACCATATTACACAATCTATTTGATGACTTAATACATGTTAAAAATTTCCGGTATAAGTGGTATGCGGTTCTTCCATAGGTTACCCTGAAGAGTTCATACGCCTTTTTGGTCATCAATCATTTTTTAACATTTTGGTCTATCGTGGCCCGCTAATCATTGCAGGCAAGATTCTAACCAGCAATGTTATGTAGGATGGTTTGATCCTACAACACTAATGCGAGTGGAATTAATAACCTATTATTGTTTTTCAGATTTCCGCATGAAAATACGGCATAAGTAATCGTATACAGCACTAATTGTAAATATAAGTTCTCACCTTATATTGGATGGAGATCACTTCCATCAAGTATAAAAAAACATTGTTCATAAACAATTCCATAATCGTCAGATAGACAGATGTCATATAAAATGCATTATAACAAATGAAAATTGAATACATGTAATCAGTCATGTTCAAAGCTAACGTGGTCATATTTTGAAGGCAAAAATGGAAAGAAACGGCTTCTTACCTCAAAATTCATTGCTAGAGAGAAATCTGCACGTCATGGTCTCCGCAAGATTTATGATCAAAATCCATTCCAATGTTCTTCCTGCTGATATCCACTACTTGAAATCACACCCAGTGACTCCAGACGGTGAACATGGAAGGTCAGGCACAATCTTTCTCTCACTGCCTTCGGGAAATTACAATCAAGATGCAGTAGGGAGAAACATGTCAATATGCGCAGCTGAGACCAGTTTCACCGTCTCGACTGATACGAAATCTGCGCGGACGATGCCATGCCATCCTCAATCCAAGTCGTCTGGTATTCCCCTACTGCAACATCGACCATCAGAGACCATTGGAGATATGACATGCCAGCAGAAAACGATTGAGGATCGTATCGTCCGGGCAACGACGGAGCCTAGCGCTGTAGTTGGGGTCAAGGACGCACACTCTGGAGTTGACGCAGGGGCTGCTCTCGCTGACATCGAGGGTGAAGTGCGTCGGCGTTGGCGCTGACGGCCTGGGTATCGTCGTTGAGCCCGTAGTACTGGGACGCCGCGGCAAGGCGGTTATCGTGGACGGGACTGAACAGAAAGGTGAATCCCGGGTGCCTTGAGCAACAGCATCGCGGCGGCGGTGGCAGCCACCGGATCGGGTACGACTTGGATTTCTTGAGGGTGCGACAGGATGCGAACAACCCAAACGGGCAAAAGAGCATTATCATATACTGTATCATATTCGGTACTTAGTAGGAGTGCTGATTAATTCATCGTTCATCACTGGCTGGTCTCGTACGTACAAGTAGCAGTGCAACCACTGGACCCGTGTTTTAGGAAATGGTGGGCAAGGCCATGTCTGTGCGATGGTTGGAGTATCACCATCACCCAGTCTCTTTCATGTTGCACGTGGTCGTTCATCGTTCAAGTATCAGCGACGTCTGCGTATACCAATGCATCTATAATATCTATAAAAGTCAGACTCACTAGTTTTTTAAAGCTTAATCCTCACTGCGCCATATCACCCAAATAATCTGATCAAAATTTTCTGTTAGGTCATCACCACCGTCTATCACACCTAGCTATCAATTCTGTTAAACCATAAGGGAATTGCCCACCTCTCCGCATCAGCTTAGGTTGGTAGGTGCAACTGGTTGGTGCATGCAAATTAACAAATTCTCACTACGTCTCATAACTTCCCTGTTCCTAACAGCAATTAGTACCTTCTCAATACCTCTTATAGAGTAACCAATAAGCAATGAAAAAAGAAACGGCACGCTCTCTCTCTCTCGCCCCGTTGTTTCACTAAGCAGAGTCAATTGCTCTTCGAAAATTGATGAGCACTAATATCTTAGCATCCGAGGCGATTTTTTTAGCGTTCCGTTTTTAAGTCCTTCGCGCGAGGCTTATAAAATCAACAACCCACAAAGCCAACAGTCAACGCCGATAGCATTTGCACTTCTTCCTCTCTTTCTCCTCTTCCAGCTTCCTAGCTCTCCCATGACCAGTACAATCCATATATTATTTTGACCTTTTTAAAAAACTATTTTTAGATCTAGGCCATCACAAAAACTATTTTCAAATCTGACCCGCTGAGACAGAAAGGATATAAGGAGACTGACTTCACTACATTGACGTGAGCATCACTTTTTGTTTTTTTTTCTACGCAACTCATAAGCAGCAAGGCCCTGGGCGAGTCGCACTCACAGAAAAATACGTTGCTTGGTCTAGGATTTGAACCCGCATCCTCATGCATATCATTGTGCAGCCTCACCAGCAGGCCATAGACAGCTCATGGGGGAGAGTTAGTGTACTTATAACTACGAGCGCGCGCCCCATGCTCACCTCCACATTATTTAGCTCATGCTCGGCGCCACTTGTGCTGGCGCGGACCCCAGGGGTTAAAAGTGAAAATAGTTTCCTCAATAATTCAGATCTAAAATATATTTTTTAAAAAGTCAAAATACAAAAAACACTCATGGAACCTACATGCATGCAATCAGTAGCGCCATCTACATGTTGTCATGTAGAATTATTGTGTGAGAGGCCGTCACACACAAATTGATACAGAAAATGTACGGTTTGTATTGTTGTGATGGGAAATGTTTCAAAAGACCACTCACCATGTTGTCATACACTATTTGTGCCACATGAGTTATCTGCATTAGGTTCCAAGAGAATGGACATTGACTTTCCCATACTATGGTTCCATGGGATATATGCACCCCAAGTATTACCGCTGACTTCAAATGCCTAAATTTTGTGTGACCATTTTGTTTTATTCATTATCGACACCCATCCAAACATCCTCCTCAAATTTCCGCAGCAACGCGCGGGGAATTCACCTAGTTATTATTACTTTTAATCTCAGCCTTCAGTTGCTAGTTCTGAACGTTCGCCAGCATTAGCTGCTCTTTTCCGCTGCCACTCTTTATGATCCTACTATACCATCCTCTTTTCTGCCACCCTAAGCATCCACTGCGGGACGACTCGGAGAAGAAATTTCCACTCCCTTCGGAGCCGCTGACTCCGGCATCACGAGACCAGCCTATGTCCCAGCTGCCGCTGCGAATGTGATTGTTGTGTTAAGGTCCGATACTCCAATGGATTAAGTCCCGATCTGATTGATATCGATTCAATTTTTATGCCTACATTTTAGTGCCTTGAGGTCTTACCGTGGACGATGCAGGAGCTTCTCTGATGTGACGCCCTACAGCTTGAAACTATGACGCAGCTATATGGAACCTGCTATTCATCAGTGAGATTTTCCTAACGCAATCTTCCATCTCATCTCCGGGTACCATAGTCTGCTATAGAGAAGAACTTGCACATATTATCTCATTAAGTATTTTATTTTTCAATTGGACCTCACTGACTTTTTTAGTACCTAGAAAACAATGAAGATTGAATTGAGCCTTATGTTGTCATAGTTCTGCCTGTTGAGTATGCTGACACTGAATTTAGTCATTGCTTTTAGCATGCTAATTAATAACCAAGGCATATTGTTTCAATGCACATATACATTGAGATCATCTCTGCCGTATGTGAAATTACATTCAGATACGAGAAAGTTTCTCATGCTATATATTAGTTTTCTGTGTTTGAGAACTAATACCATCTGGTATTTCTTTATGTCTCTGCTACTATTGCCAGGAACTGTGGTCTCTACATGCCAGACTGTTGTTTTTGTTTAGTATCAGAGACTTAACTGAAAAGTGCTGTAGCCTTTTGGTAAACAATTTCTTACAACCATTTTTTTGTGCAATATACAATTTTGGAGTTTCAGCATTTATTTTTTCTCTCCTTTTCCCCACACTGGATAATGTAATTCTTTATCGGTCATGCTTTTGAACTATCTAAAATGTCCTTTTCAGAACATATGCTCAGCTGGTCATGCAATTACTATGCATTGAGGGGGCTTCAAAGTTCAGAACAAGGCTTTTTAGAATTCAGACTTCATGCATGGATTTTCTTAAGTTTGATTGGTTTAGAGGTTTCGTTGCAGCTGTGAATCCAAGGTACCAAACCGTGCTCATGTATGTCTCCGTTGCCACATGGAGTATAACGAATTTGTAAGAAAGAGTGATGCATCTTTCATATATAATGTGCATCATGTTTCCAGTAAACAATATTACTTTTTGTTATGTGGAGAAATCAACCAATGCCCTACTTGGGTTATGGCCAAAATATCTCCAAGAGGGTTGGTTACCAGTTAAAATAATTTGCATGATGGCTGTTTCAACCTGATGTTATCAGGTACGTTGAGAAAGAATCTTTAGTAGTCAATTATTCTTGCAATAAACTGGAAATTTGGTGTTTAAATGGCCTATTTTTATATTGCCCTTCACTTTGTGAAAACCAAATAATGAGTACTACCAGCAGCTATATATATGGAGAACCTAATGCAAAATATACTGACAGCCTATGCGACTATCAATTAGCAAATATATGTTTTCCCATGCTTTTAATTCAACACGGTATTTGCTCTTTCCACTTGCACTGTTCCTTTTTTTTTTCCAGAACGATGATCTGCCACTACTGAGCATTCACTTCGTTGAGTTGTAATGCAGTTGATGGCTGACAATTGAATTAGATGATCAGCTTTTTTTGTTCAAAAGTACAAACATGTTTCCATCTCTTTTACTGTAGTCTTTGCAGTTTTGTTTCATAGCAACTGATTCCTTCTACATAATCGTACTTTTTAAATTTATCTTATTACTTTCAGGAGCTGCTCGCTGATTACTGATTACATCAGTGAGTAACTTGTTTCCTCTTTTAATTGTTTTGCCAAAATTATTGGTTTTCCTGATTACCTACATTCAGTTAAATCATAAATAATATTAAGAGTTGCTGTCAAAAGTAGAACAATATTCTACTCCGATGAATTTATGTGCTTCGTGAAGAATTTGAGTAATGCAATCTGATGGAGGTGATTATAATGCACCTTCACATTACAAACTGGATGTTCTGTGGCAACAATCTTGATTTCTCAACATGCCTGTCCATTGAAAAGACATTGTATTTGTGAAAACGATGTGGTTACGAGACAGTGTTTGACCATACAATGAGCTATTGTCACATGGTATCCAACCTGTGTTTTTGCCTTTCATGACTTCGTGCTTATATTTCCACCTTATACATTAGATTCAGACACAATGTAGTGTGTTAATCTCTTCAACACATGTATGTGATGCATACATCTAAATTGTTGTGTTCTTTGTCAAACTTTTTCTTACTCATTTGTGATGCATAGTTAAAATTATCGTGATGACAATGTGTTGATACAAAAATGTACTGGGGGTTACCGGCTAGTAACTAAACAAATATTTCAACTCAAATCAAGTAAGCAAAACAAATTTAACCCATCCTTGTTGTTTTCATCAGACCAAAGCATGATTACGTTGGTACAAAGTCATATAAAATGCATTGTAACAAATAAAAATTGAATACGTGTAATCAGTCATGTTCAAAGCTAACGTGGTCATATTTTGAAGGAAAGAATGGAAAGAAACGGCTTCTTACCTCAAAATTCATTGCTAGAGAGAAATCTGCTCCCAATGACTCCAGACGGTGAACATGGAAGGTCAGGCACAATCATTCTCATTGCCTTCGGGAAATTACAATCAAGATGCAGTAGGGAGAAACATGTCAATATGAGCAGAGACCAGTTTCACCGTCTCCTGGACTGATACGAAATCTGCGCGGACCATGCGATGCCATCCTCAATCCAAGTCATCTGGTATTCCCCTACTGCAACATCGACCATCAGAGATGTGACATGCCAGCTGAAAACGATTGAGGATGCCATCGTACGGAGCCTAGCGCTGTAGTTGGGGTCAAAGACGCACAAGCTGGAGTTGATGAAGGGGCTGCTCTCGCTGCCGTTGAGGGTGAAGTGCTTCGGCGTCGGCGCTGACAGCCTGGGTATCGTCGTTGAGGCCGACAAGGTTCTGATATTTGAGCCGGCGGGAGATCAGCGTCGAAGAGGTGTATGGAGCCTTCTCCGCCTCCCTGGAGGCAGCGTTGAGGTCAAGGACAAGGAGATGAATCGATGACCATAGCCGATGAGTCCATAGTGCTGGGACGCCGCGGCGAGGCAGTTATCGTGGACGGGGCAAAAGAGACGTTCCTATCTCTATGTTTTCAGCGCATCGGGGTCAAATTCGTGCGCCAAGCCAGCAATGTTAGGCGGACTCGCTCCCAGCCTATTTTTGACGAAGCGGGGGCGTAGCGCGGGCCGGGGCCACCTGTCGGCACGATGCGAGGTGGACTGCGACGCACGTGAACTCACAAGAGAAATAATAAAGAGTAGAGATATAGAAAGGCAACAGAAGAGGTTAACACTCTGTATAGATGGCGATAATACCAAAGGCAAAAATGGAAAATTAACGAACATATAAAAGAAGCCATACAGAGTCATAAATATATTTAACAGCAAGAGCATCTGAGAACCAAACGTGTACTCACCGAGGGCAAAATGTGTTGGCAAAGGGCGTGCAGGCTTGCGCAAATACGTCAGCACTTCATCTGCTAGTGTTGGCCTCACACCAGGAGGGCACTGTCTAAATGGTGTCTTAAAGCCCGGAACATACTCTGGGAGAAGATCGGCGTCCACAGGCAATGGTGTGTTCCACCACCAATCAACAAATCGAGAGCCCAAACTGTCTAATAGTCTATTTACTTCTCTCTCATAGAGGGTTTCCTTGACGGGTTCTTCCTCCAACTGACCACAAATGCGTTGATCCCTTTCTTCAGAAGCATCGTCTGCTTTGTAATTATCATTGGTCAAAGGTTCAGCTGTGCTCATGTAGCTCCTTTGGGAAGTAGGAACATTATGTTTTACTTGAGAGACTTTCTGAACATCAGTTACAAAACTGTGACGATGCTTTGTATTTTGTAGATAATTGCTTCCTTGATAAACAAAGTGTATGTCTCCTTTTGCCCAAACAACTATTCCTCCTGTTTTTATCTGTGGAAGGGATATCCCAGAATCCACAAACACCCCGGGATGCTACTAAAACCGACCAGAAACAACATGCTATCAAAATATATAAATTTTGGCAGCATCACCTTTAAAAATATAAGCAATGCGGAAGCAAAACACGTATAAATAGATATAACAATAAAGGCATCACACTAGCAATTAAATAACCTCAGCAAGAATGAAAGCATAATTACTTTAAGTTGACCACCACTCAATATCTCAAAGAATCAAACATTGTTTATTACTAAAGAGGTGTATAGCTAACAATTATTGTGAAGTGAAAAGACGTGCAGCTATTCCCATCCCACCATGCCACTCATCAAGTACCTGGAAAGATTAAGCAAGGGTGAGATAAAACATCTCAGCAAGCAAATTGTTTTGACAAGCTATTTAAACCATAAGTTTAGTCAAACAATGATTTAAGGTAATTCGCATATATAATAGACCTTAGGAGGTGTTCGTTTTCCCCCTCTAAATTTTAGACCCTCTAAAATCAAAGAGAATCTTATTATTTAGGTGTACTAAATAAAGTCTGATTACAAAACCTTTTTGCAGATGAGCATAAATTTACGAGATGAATCTAATGAGTCTAATTAATCCATGTTTTTGGTAAAGTGATGCTACAGTAACCATCTTCTAATCACGGCTTAATTACCCTCATTAGATTCACCCTCATTAGATTCCTCTCACGAATTAGACCAGGGGTTCTGCAGTTAGTTTTGTAATTAGACTTTATTTAATACTCCTAAATGACAAGATTCTCTTTGATGTGACCCCTCTAAATTTTAGACCCCTGGAAACGAACACCCCCTTAATATCAAGAAATAAAGATCTTCATGTAACCACAAATAACTTCTCCACAATTAGCAATTAAGCAACTCATGAGAATAAATAAGAACCACTTCTTTTCCACAATAACATGTATATGTTACTAACTTCAATGAATGCATATGAATGCAATGCCATGACCACTTTTACATCGCACCCCTCCTCGGGAACGTACGATGCGTACCGGTACGGTCGCAACCATAGGTTAGCGACATAACTTCAATGCAACATGAGATGCTCATGATATGCCACATGCATGATTAATCATGTCTAAATGACAAGATTCTCTTTGATGTGACCCCTCTAAATTTTAGACCCCTGGAAACGAACACCCCCTTAATATCAAGAAATAAAGATCTTCATGTAACCACAAATAACTTCTCCACAATTAGCAATTAAGCAACTCATGAGAATAAATAAGAACCACTTCTTTTCCACAATAACATGTATATGTTACTAACTTCAATGAATGCATATGAATGCAATGCCATGACCACTTTTACATCGCACCCCTCCTCGGGAACGTACGATGCGTACCGGTACGGTCGCAACCATAGGTTCGCGACATAACTTCAATGCAACATGAGATGCTCATGATATACCACATGTATGATTAATCATGTCTCCACAATTTAACTTCAATCTTAGAATGTGTATAACACAAAGATTTAGCAATAAGCAAAACCTCATGTAAATAGCTATAGAGCAAGATATATCAACCACAATTGAGCAAATACCACAATGATCAGATTAGCACTTAAAGTTGCTTTAGTTCTGAAATTTATCATGTAGGTGATGAAAATAACAAGACAAAACCGTAGCAAACCACCGCTACATTTACTTGCCTCCAACGATGACAACTGACAAGCTTCAAGTGCGGTTTTGAGGAGCACCACCTATCATAATCATAACTCAGTACGAGAACTCAAATTTAAGCATAGGTACTGAATTTAAAACGTCCTACGTCGGAAACCCACCCACGATCGAAAGAACCGCATCGAAACAAACATCCAACAAAACAGTACTGCTTCTCTTTTTTTTTTATCTTTTTTTATGCAACAGATAACATAGCAAATAAATACATATTTGGAAACTACAGGAGAAGGGCTACAACTTTTGTACTTAGCACAGGATGAAGAAAAATGCACTAGGCACATTCCGGAGCACTACCACCTGTTTTAGAACAAATAACTCAGTAGAAGAACTCCATATATCAATTACAAACAATATACATAGCTCTCCTACGTCCCAAACCAATCAGCAAAAACAACACCACGTCACCTCAAAAAACAGCAGCACTGCTGCTTCTCTTTTTGTAGTTTGAAAACCATAACAGCATGGATAGCAAACAAATACTCTGAGAGAATCTACACTGAACAAGCTACAACTTTGGTATTCAACACATAATTTATTTCGGACGTATACTATTTTTAGTATTGCCCACATGATGACAGACAGTGTCTGCGGACAAGCTGCTAGACTGATGTCTTTGGAAAATCATATCTCCCAAACTAACAAACCAAAAGCAGACTATAAGCACTCTACGAAAAGATAATTCCAAGCACTACAAAAACTTAGTTTGCACTCCAGAGAAATTCGGCCTCTAAGGCCACTGAATTCGACATACAAAACTGAATCTGTAACAGAAAACTGTACGGTTTCAGAAAATTTTCAGAACAAGACAGTTAGCTTCAGAAGTCCATTACTCTTGTTGTACTCAACGAAAAATTATGCACAAGAACTCCTTGGAAAGCTCTAAGAAAGGCCTACAACTTTACCTCTAGCCAAAGTTTCAAAATCGGCTTGGAAGAACACAAAACCAAGTCGAAACCACTACTGCTCGAAAATACTGAAACAGCAGACTGTCAGAAATAGACAGTACAATCAGATAAACATAACTCCTAAAATACTCAACGAACCAGAGTGCATAAATATGCGTTGGAAAGATCTTAATATAACCTACAACTTTTCTTATAGGAAGACTTTCAGATTCGGAAGTTAAGATCCCCAAAACTGGTTCAATCTACTACAGCACCCTAACTGAAACTGCAGCTAAGCCCGACAGACGAACGCTACTGAAATCCGAAGGCAGGAATAAAAATTGATTCGGTTCAGTTCATACCCTAAAGAGCTCAAGGCCGTGCCCACTCTCTAATTCTCCTTCCAGCCCTCTCCCTGCCGCACCCAGCTTCTATCTTCTCCAGTCAAAGCAACAGCAAGGAGCGGCATCAGCAGCCAAGTAAGGAGGAAAAGCGATACGTGAGGCACAAGCGATTCAGATGGGGTATGCCTCACCTATCCTTCACTTTGGGTGGCTGCTACACACGGAATGCTACCAGCGAAGGCTTTTCAGCAGCAGGAACAAGGGGAAAGAGGCGGCGCACCCAGGAGAACGAAACGAACAGAATGGGAGATCGATGGGAGAAGAAGACTAGGGTAAGCTGGGTTCTTTTCTATGTTGGCCTCGAGTTGGGCTGCAAATTCACCAAAGCCCATTAGGCCAGCTTGTTTTTCTTTTACTTTTATTTATCCTGGGCGTTACAATATCCATCAAAGAAAAATCATAAGTTTGAATTCAAGATTTGTAATTTAAACAAATTTGGATTAAAGGTCTTCTCTCTGTTTTTTTTGTTAACCACAAAATGTCACTAGGACACAACAGATTATTCATCCTAAGGCCAGTTGTCAATTCTAAAATATCAAAATGTGAATGAAGTAAACGTCTGGAATTTAAGCACATACAAAAATTAGCACGCGAATGAGATACTTTTTGTCATCACCTTTTTTGAAAAGATGGCATCATGCTATCAGCATTTCAGACCACAGATCCCGCACAATTCCATTCGGCAAACAATTTATAGCTTACTCCAACATAATGGACACTTTGAGCACCATTTTCATCTGGTTGCATGTTTCTTTACAGCAGTTACACACGTCCTTGTTTTCTCTACTTTGTTAATAGAGGCAAGAGCAACATGGTATCAAAAAAAAATAGGCCTACCAATGGCTCGCGCTCTTGCCCCCGCTCTTGCGCTCCCGCTCTGCCGCTTCCTCGCTCTCTCGCCGCTGATCCTAGCCGGCGCCGACCGGGATCTCTTTTCGTTCTAGTCTATTAGAATCGCACTGACGATGGCGGCGGACTCCAGCACTGCGGTGCCTCGCTTAGACTATGCATCCGGGCGCCGCTTTCAAGTTGAGGTCTTGGACCGCTTCCGTTCGTCGGTACACCACCCCTCTTCCTCCATGGACGGTTGCTTCTGTTGGAATTATTGGGCCAACACTACTAGGCCCACGAGAAAATTCCTATAATTCTTGGAAAATCTCAAAGGCCCATTAGAAAATGGTGAGAGTGCAATCCTATAGTACCACATTGCTAGTTTAGGTGGAGGAAGACCTACTTAAATAGAAGGTTGCTTCACCTTCTCTTGCAAGTACGTGGATGAGACGACTAAGGAAGAACAACGCGCGCGCTCGCCTCGTCTCGCCGGGCAGGGCAGGGCTTAGGCGCGCATCACCTGCGTGAATGGTCCACCGAAATTAGGCCCGATGCCTTGCGGGCGTGGGGCTTCCTTTTGTAGTTTTCTTTTTGCGTGTCCAATACGTTTTTATATATGGAAACTGACTCGATTTTGGGACGCCTTAACCCTAGCGGTTCTCCCTCTATATATACGTACGGGCCACTGCCACCAGACCATACAAAAACACGAGTTAGGGTTTTGCCTCTTCCTCCTGCTGCGCCGCCACTTGTAGTCTGCCCTATCCCGATCGTCGGCGTGCACCGGCGAACGGGAGAGCAGGTCTCTGGAACCTCGTCTTCTGCGCTCCTGCATCGGGAGAGAGCGAATAAGGTTTTTGGGGAGGGCTCCGCGCGACTGCTCGCTCGCTTC
>LAPY01001181.1:11519-21991 GCA_000970635.1 Eragrostis tef
CGGGGCCGGGCCTACGCGGGGCTCCGCAGCCCGGGGGCCCGAAGCGGCGGCATTTCGTTCGTTCTCCTTTTGCTCAAAAAAAAAAATCGTTCGTTCTCCTCCGTACGTCGCGTGTGGCCGTGATGGAGGAAGAAGAGCGGATCGGACGGCCATGGCTCGCCGCGGCGCCGCGCTGGTGGGCTGGATGCCGCCGGATGGAACGGCGTGTTCGGGAGAGGCGGGCCATTGACGAGCCGCGCTGCGCGTCTCGTCTCGTGGTAGGGCAGCGCCAGACAGTGATTGGATATGATAGGATGGTGGGCCGGCCGGGCGGCGGCGAACAGAGACGACAGGATAGAGATGAGTGAGCGGAGGGCATTTCCTTTTTGGGAAATCAAGAGGCATGCTTTTCACTAATAAAAGATATGTTTGGATCCATTTGTAAAACGTTTCTCGTTGGTGCGCGGCAAGCCATGCATTCTTTTGGCGTGACTGTTCGGCAAGTTTCGGTGGAGGATACGCATTCGGAGAGGGCAAGCTGGCAACTGGGATGTGGTTTGATGATTTATGTGTAGCTATGATCCGATGGACCCTGAAAATCTGAACGGGCGCAAGAATTTGTAGCTTGTCCCGTCTCTCTTGAATTTGTCCAAGATGCATTGAACTATCTTTCTTGTTTCAAAATGGTACTAATAGCTATCACTGTCGGCGAGCAGTCCATGATTGACTTGTAACTTGTTGGTTGCGCTATTCACTCATGGGTCCACAGTGATTTTAAAGAATCTGCTGTAATAAAAGTTTTTAAGCCTTAGAATTAAAATGGCCGAATCATTTTATTTAGACACTCATAAAAGTATCTTGGAAGATTAAGTCGGCAATCCACAAGATTATCGAAGTCGCCATTTGCACCTTGCTGTCACGAAAACGTCACGTATTACTAAAAGTACAATGTTGTTAAATCTTATAAATTAAGAGTCAAACTTAAGACCTGAGTAATAAACTTCTTTAAGGCTGGTATTAGTTCGGTGTGAGTCATTGTATGTAATGAGGGGCTAACCTCTAGAATCTTTTTTGACGGGTAAACTTGTAGGATTCATCGCAAAAATGTGAAAATGAAAAAGGAAGAAGACTAACCTCTAGGATCGAGTAATTCCAACAAAAATAGCCGCACGTGCCATCCTCTTTACATGCCAGACGAATGCGTACTCTCAAAACAAACAAGCCGTCGGTTGCCCATCAGAGGTTTATCTGAATAGTTTCGCGCAATTAACTTACGTGGTCCGCAGTCAACGTGAAGCTGGTTAGCCACTGATGAACTGATACCCTGTTTCTGAACTCGGATCCAACTCTGCCGGCCGGCGAGAGGCATGGACCAGCTGCAAGCGCGACACCTGGCGTGGATCCAATAAACGAGCACGCGCGCGCCTAATCACGACGATTCAACGCACGCTTAACATTCCCTAATAATCCCTTTTTTTTAATAAAACTCCATCACTACACGTCACTTGCAGTTGCAGTGGCCCCTGCTCGCATCGACTCGCACAGCAATCAGCCCGCTCTGCTCCACGTCCGCAGCGCACCGAGACCTCAACCACCGCGCGCGCCTTTCGGCTTCGGCCGTCGCTGTCCGGGCCGGCCCGCTAGCTGAGCTTAGCCGACCTCCCACGGTAGGTCGCGCCGCCCTGGCCCCCGGCGCGGCGACGCCACCGCCCACAGCGCCGCCGCCACCTCGCCTCGCTTTCGTTTTTGGCTCGTTCCGGGGGATGGGAATATATACCGCTGGGACGGGGGGAGGCAAGTGGTCGGTGCTCGCCACCTTTTCGCCTCATCATCGCCTGCTGATTAGCTAGCCGCCTGCTCAGCCACCTTTTCGGCCACGCTGCTCGCGACAAGACCGCCCGTCGACCTGCCGCGATCGCAGATCGGGATCTCGGGCGAGCGCGAGGGCGGTTCGCCAGGACAGGTGCGCTTCTTTCTGGGTTCTTTGTGGCGATGCCATGCCAGGTTTCTTGCTTTCCGCTTAATTTGGTTAGCTTGCGAGCTTTCTTTGGGGAGATTAGCTTGAGTTGTTGTTTCTCGTTCTGTTGTTGTTGGATTGGGTGGCGAGGCGATCATGGTTTTCTAACTTGATTCTGCGGTGATCCTTATAAGATCATAGATAATTGATGCTTAACTTTGTTGGTAAAGTAATTAAGGTCACACTCAGCTCCGGCAGGTGAGCTGCAGACTTGGTCAGAAGCTTGGAATCCCCAGTATGTTCTAGTTTCTTTGCGATTTAGCTATATTATTTGTTGAGTTCTGTTGGTTTTCTAATTTCTGTAATGATATACAGAGTAGCTCTGAAGTAGTTTCAGACTATCCTTTGGGATCAATCCTATCTTCTGTCAATTGTTATGCGATGTCTAGAATTCAGTTAGTGTGTCCTGTAACACTGCTCATGATTCACGGAACTGTCCTTCCACACAATCTTCTTGCTGAATAATTGGTGTCATTTGTTGGACCCAAATTTTTTGCGATGTTCTTTGGTCCTTGGTATCTGTCGATTGCCATTACGGTTGCTGTGGGCGCTTTTAGTTTATGTTATCTGGTGGTTCTCCAGCCTGGTGTCTTGGGCTTCCTGCCTTTCGCCCCATCTACTATCACCTTCAATAATTCACCAAAATATTCCCTATGCCTTAAATCGTACTGAACTTTGATGCCGACTGTAACCTAATCTCCTTTTCATTTTACCCTGAAGTAGATATTAAGTAGTAGTACTAACATTAAACTCACACTTTGCTCATTAACTCGGTTTGATGCCTTGTAGGCTTGTAGCCATCCAACTTGGGACGCTAGCCACCTCTGACCAGTTCTGACAGATTGGAGCAACCGTTGAGAAGTTATACCCCGTTGGAGATGGGAACAAGGATGCCAATCTTACGCCGAATATCAAATGTGCTGTCCACAGCATTGCTAGAGTGGCTTTTGATGCTGCTACTGTTCATTGATGGGGTTTACAACTTCTTAGTCACTAGATTTGCCCGTCTATGCAAATTACCAACACCATGTCCTTTCTGCTCAAGGCTTGATCACGTCCTCGGTAACGAGCAACCGTGCTTCTATAGAGAGTTGATCTGCAATACTCACAAGTTGGAGATTTCATCATTGGCCTTCTGCCGCCTCCACCAGAAGCTTGCAGGTGCCAAAAGTATGTGCGAAGGGTGCTGTGAGAAGGCTAACGATGATGACAAAACCAATGAGGCGGCAATGGATGTCAACGTATCTACTCGCAGTCGAGTTGATGATATGTTGAATTCCCCTCGTACAAGAATTTGTTCGTGCTGTGGACAGCATTTTAAACAACGGGGAGGGACCTTGTCCTCTAGAAAGATTGAAGGACTAGAACCTACTGAAGTTGTTGGCTCACCAAAGATTTACACAGATTACTCTATAGCAGGACGTGTTGATGAATCTTTGAAACCTAAAGATATTTACCACCAGAGTGACCCTCATGAGAGACAGAGTGTGCTGCAGATGACACCAGACTCCGAAGTTGAGGTTCTTTCCGCTGATGATGGCAAAAGCTCACACCCTCATGTAGCCAATTCTGTGGAGGAAGATGTGCATGAAGATGCAATTTTTGAACTTCCTGATATTCCGTTCCCTGAGATGTTCAAGGAATCTGAAAGAAATGCGCAAAAGGAGCTTTGTGTGACTGACCACCATGATACCTCTTTGGCAAATAATGCTCTGAATGATCATTATGATATTGGAACTAACGGGAACCAAGTTGACGCAAAAGATATCCCATCAGTTAATTGGGCATCCCACCACGATTTCATAGATTCTAAAGGTAAATGGATGATTACCTCAACTTCTATTTCTTTCTGTTTCACAGATCTTATGATAGGATGAATGGCCTTACAGACGTTGATGTGCCACAATATCCAGTTGATTTAAGTGATGAGTTTCCTCAGAATCTTGGTGAAACTGAACCATGTCAGAGTATGACTGAAGGCAATGGTGTTCCTTATACATCTCAATTTACAATCCTAGAACAGCACTATCCTGTTACAGGTGAAAGAAATATAGAAGGTATGCTATTTTTTGTTTCTTTTTGTGAATAACGTGTGCTATATTGATTATTGATAGTAGAATAAAAATGTACTTTTGCTTTTCTCCATCTAACCCCAACGCAACAAAACTGCTAGATAATCTGAAAGAAATTCTTGGGCCACAAATTACTGTGACATCAAACAGTGAGTTTCACCAGAGAATTACTTTAGCCAAAGATCTAGGAACAACTGACATGGCACCTCAGAACACTCACCTTGTTGCCTTTCAAGACGCAGCTCTGAAAGGTTTCTTGGGTTTCACTTTGTCCATTTTGCATTTTAACATCTTTTCTAGCATATAATCTGATTAAAGGTCCTCTGTTTTCTCTGTAAAATGATTTAGGGAATACCGATGTTTCACAAGATGTTTATTCTGAAAACATCGGTGAAGTCGGAGACTGTACTAAGAAAATTGAACCCACTGGTGATATGGTGACAGGTGACCTGAAAATGCAAGATCCTTCTGGTACTGCTCCCAATAATTTTATAGAAAAAGGTTAGTTAATAGTGTTTTCCATCCAACTCCAATTTTAATGAAGTTGGTACTTACAGTTTACTACTTTGCTTAGATTATGTCAAAGAAGCTTGTATTTCAGCAGATGCTGTTAAACCAAGTGGTGAAGTTCCTCAGGATCATTGTGCAACTGAATACCCAAAAACTAGTGAAAGCACTGTTGAAAGGAGACCATCGCTAAGCACACAGATTAGCATGAACGAAGCCTACAGACTCGCCGTTGGGAGCAAGAGTAGCTTGCCATCCCCAACCTTGACGGATGTGATACTTGGGAAGGACTCAACTTCTAGTGTAAACGAAGAATTAAGGTTGCTGCTATCACAGCTCTCAGCTTCAAGGGGACTCGAGGCTCCATGGGTTGATCCAGGGCCTAGCCCCCGTGCATATGGGAGGGGTGATGATTTGGTAGTGCAGAACATTACCAAAAGAATTTCGTTGGAGAGAAATACATCTGGTCTGGAGTCATTAGACGGAAGCATTGTTAGTGAGATGGAAGGTGAAAGCACCATTGATCGGCTGAGACGACAGATTGATCTTGACCGGAAATCAATACACCTGCTATGCAGGGAACTGGAAGAAGAGAGGAATGCTTCAGCAATTGCTGCAAGTCAGGCGTTGGCTATGATCACCAAGCTGCAGGATGAGAAGGCTGCAATGCAGATGGAAGCTTCGCATTACCAAAGGATGATGGAAGAACAAGCAGAATATGACAGTGAAGCACTTGCAAAAGCTAATGAGTTGCTTGCTGAAAGAGAACGGCAAATAGAAGAATTGGAAGCTGAGCTTGAAAACTACAAGCAACGATTTGGAGGTGGGCATTCCCCCTTTAAACAAGAAAACACTAATACAGCTCTCCTTGAAGGGGGTGACTTTGAAATTCCTGTGATTAACACATCAAAGGGAACAATATCTTTGGCGAGTTTTGAAGACGAGAGAACATATATATCAAATTGTTTGAGAAAGTTGGAACAGAAGCTTCAATCTTACTCCAACAATAGTACTTTTGTTGTCGTATCCAGTTCAGATGCTTTAGAGAATGACCTCGCCGGCAAAGTATTTACGGCAGAAGATGACTCTGTATTTCAACAGGAAAGCTCAAGGGACACAGAAGAACGTATTTCAATAGGTAAGGAAGAAGGCTCATCGACGATGAGTGGGGAGTTTAATCTAACCAAAGTTCAAGAGGAAGTTGCAAGCTTGAACAGAAGATTGAAGACGCTGGAAGGAGACCGCAATTTTCTTGAGCATAGCATTAACTCCCTCAGAAATGGCAATGAAGGTTTGATGTTTATACAAGAAATTGCTTGCAACCTGCGAGAACTGCGACATATTGCTATCGACAAGAAATAATCTGCCCCCAAAATATACTCGAAACTTGACTGTACGATGGATTCCATCTCAGCATGTGCATTTCATATTTTTGTATCAGTTAAAAAAAAGGAAATTCTTCTGGTAAATAGGGTGTCAGATGTTGTATTTTCTTTTGCATGTAGGGAGTATGTATTATTGTAATTATGTTCTTGTTGCAGTTAGGATGTCAGATGTTGTAATTATTTCAAAGGAATTTCACACGAAAGAAAACATGTATGCCCAGAAGAATACCATTGTAATCGCAGCTGTGTGTTATAAACAGGGCCTTGACGTACCTGTAACTCGCCCAAAACTTTGCAAGCGAATAAAGTTTGCCCGCAGACTGAAATATCCTCCGTACATTATCTTTGCACGTAGTTATCCAACCCAGACGCTGCGAAGTAAGATCATGTTTCTATTCACAAACACATTACGCCCAAAACAACACAAGCAAACGGTACAAAGTTCCGCATCAACGGCTGCAGGGCGGGCGAACATCTGTTTGGCTTGTTGACTGCAGTCGTGTACTCTTCGACAAAAGAAACAAACATAAAAACACTAACCATTAGACTGAATGCACGTAACGCTTCACATGATATATCTTTTCTTTCCCATTTCGAATTTTAAAATTGAAATTTAAGGCCATGAATCATAGACTTGGAACCATGGCCTGTTACAACAAACATTATTGCGAATTGTATACAGGCATCACCATTGCCGGTTGGCACGGCGATACAGATGTTCCAGATATTCCCCATTCATCCTCCCAGTTGCTAAATTAGTATAGTCCCCCATCTGCTGTGTGAGTAAATTTGTATTGATTCCGAGGTTCATTGTTGGACTTGGACGGCTGTACATCCAAGGCTTTGATGCACTCGAGTCCAACCTTCCATTGGAATAAACATCCAATGTGGAAAGCTGTCCATCCCTCAACCTATGCAGAGCATTCTGTACGTTGTAGGCCCCCCGGTAACCCTCATCATAGTAATGATTGGTCAAGTTAAACCGGCCAGAACTACTTATAGAAGCCATTTCAGAGTCTGTCACATTGCCATTTGAAGCAAATGGCAATCCAAATGTATGATATTCATGGAGGGAAGAACCTGTCATAGTCCCACTGCTTTGCCCTTCATCAAGCAAGTCATTGATGATATCAAGGTGAGGAAATTCTTCACCCACTGGACCCTGTTGCTGGGGTGAAACAAAATTTGCAGGTATCTCCCTCTGGAATTGCCTGTACTGCATTTCATCAAATCTGCGCTGTTCCGCTCCGCTACTGCTCACTTGCTGACAAGAAATATCTTTCCAGGGGTGCGCACACGTATCGATATTGGTCATTTGCTGGTTAGGCATATCATCTCTCCCCATGTGCCTGTTAACATCGCTATTGCCTTTCCACGGATGCCAGTTATCAAGAGCTTCTGACTTGCTAAGCCGAAACATGGAGCCTGGCTTACCTGATAACTGATAATTCCTTTCAACAGGAGGCAGTATTCCAGTTGTTGCCGAAGCATGTGCTGACAGCGGCTGTGAAGCTGCAACGCTTTGGAGTTTAGAGGTTGATTGCTCAAGACTTGCTGAGCTTGTATCCACACTACCCTTGCCCAGGATAGCGTTTCGGTAGGCCTGTGTTGCATAACTTGGGGCGGAAGGGGAAGGTTCGTCGCTCGGTCTTCCAGACACGGTCACTGAGCGTGAAAGCAATGGAGAGACTTGAACTGTGGGTGTAGGTGGTGCGGTTGATCTTGGTGCCTGAAACAGCGGAGCACTTGAAGGCCTTGATGTTGGCATAGGCGTTCGGGGTACAGAAGTGATTGCAACCCTATCAGGAATGGTTTCTTCTTGAGCTTTTGAAATAGATGTGGACGGAATTTGTCGCGATACTGAGTTGTGAGGGGCAACTTTATCAATCTGGGGTGCAGATGATTTTGGGAGAGCTGGAGTGGCTTTAGCAACTTTGTCAGTCTGTGATGACGACGGTTTCTGGGGAGCTGGAGCAGCTTTTACAACTGTATCAACCTGTGGCAAAGGTGACTTGGGGGGAGTTGGAGCAGCCTTATCAACTAGCGGCGATCTCGGGGGTGTCAGAGTAGCTTTATCAGTTTGCTGTCTTGAACTTGATACATGCTCATTGCACAAAACTGGCTCAAGTTTACTTGGAGTGAGAGTCGCCGTAGGTACTGATTTTGTGCTTATTATGGAGGTTGCCGGTGCTGGAACAGTTACATCACTGCCATCACTAGTGCCTACAGTTACGGCCTTTGAAGGTGGTGTATTGATATCCACATCAGAAATAGTTACCGAGGATTTGTCTGGACACTTCAGAACCTGAGGTTCAAAGAAATCAGGTAAAGGTGCTGAGGGTGAACCAGTTACTGTGTCAGCAGCTGCCTTCTTTTCCAAATGGGCCTTGAGTAGTTCCCTGCCCTCAATTTCCTTCTGAAACAAACATAAATGGAGACAGATAATCAATTTCAAAGCGATATAGCTGGTTGATAGAAGTTCTACTGAATACATAGAATCATATTATGATATGACTAACAAAATTAAATAAATTTGCAACTCAGGAAAAGAATCCCCAAAAAAAAGGTTTTTCTTTAACGACATATAGAGAAATTGGTCCTTACAACTAAACAAGTAATCGGTGTTCTCCAGAACAAAATATATCCATAATATCATAGCAGATATTCTAGTTTTTGCCCCTCCAATTGAATAGCAATTCAAACTCTGAAGCATTGTATTTATAGAATTGCTTATCTGCAAAGAAACATTTCAAGGGTCTTGAATTTTCAGGAATTACTATAATCACTCGTTACAATGAAAATCTTACCCATAAACCTAAGCATAAAGTGCTGTTTCAAGGAACACTTATCTCAATTCTCAAATTGTAGCTTGAAAACCAACAGATATAATAAGTATATTAGTAATGCAAATTTAGCTCCAGAGCATGAAAACTAAGATAAAGAGCCAACAAAGAAACAAAGTAGATCTGTAAACTTTATTTTGAAAATTCGAGAATAACTAAACCATAATTAGAACTGATGCATATTAAGAATAGTAGCTTCACCTCATGTAGTCTTTGCCCAAGCCTAAAAAGCCTATCTTTTAAGGTGAGTAGAGAAGTCTCTTGGTCACTATTTGGAGATGGGCCACAACGAGATTGATTGCGATCTGTACAACTTGAAATTGAAAGAAGATAATCTTCATCTCGAACAGTGTTCATCTTGCTAATGACCCTTTTGCGCCGAACTCTCCCTCTGTACATAAACTAAGTTATGGTAAATCCAAGATGCCTAGAGAAATAACACAAGCTTGAGATGAAATGCAAACTGACCTAGTGGGTGGTACATGACCTGTACTGTCTAGCAGGTTATTTATTTTGCCTCGTATACTGTTTACGGTAGCAGTTACAGATGATACCAATGACTCAATCTCCATAGTTGAATCCTTGTTCCCTGTCTGCGCATTTTCCGGCTCAATGCCAACATCATGCATCACATTCACAGCTCCAGCGTTCTTATCAGATGTGTCAGTTTGGCATATATCAACTGATCCATTCAAATTGTCCGACACATCTGAAGCACCTTCTTCGGAGTTATCAACTTTCGTAGCAAATTGGCTTGCCTGAATAGAGTCCTCCCTAGCATGATTCGTGCTTCCATCTCGAACCTTTTCTGAAAAGTTTGAATCAGATATCTCCTCTCTTTCCTTGTCCTTAGCCTTACGATTGTTCTTCTTTTGTTTGGACTGAAAATTTCAGTGAAAGGAGAAAAAAGTTAACAATGACTTAATCAGAAAGAAATGAAGGCATCAGAATATTAACAAAAGAGATACCACTAAACGGAATCTTGAACTAATCATGGTGTTCAACATGTACTATAGTATACCATTATGGGTTACCCTGAAATGCAAAGCATACAGTTCTCTTCCGTGGCCTTGTTAATTTACCTGAAGCAGGCGCAAATATGAATTCTGATCAAAAGAGCCAATAGAAATGACACTGGCAATAGCTATGTTTTTAAGGCGACGAGGCGATGCATGGCGATCTGCACCCTTTCAAGTTTCAATCGCCTAGGTGACTCCTAGTCCTAGGCGCTCTTGGGACGATGCAAAGCAACAACATGCCAGCCTAGTGAGCAGGAAGCGGAGGCGCGTAGGAGGAAAGAAAAAAAAAAGGTAAAAGAAAAAGAAAGGAGAGGAGAGTGCTTGGCCCAGCCCACAAGTGCTTCCCTAGGTCTTATGAATCCCATCCCAGCCTCCTGACCAGGTCCCAGATCCATGGTGTGCTGCCGCCACTCCTTGGATGGTGAGTTCGATCTCTTGCCAATCCTCCATCTCTCCACTGCGCCACAAGCCCTCCTATCTTTCCCTATCGCTCCACAATCCCTCTCTGAGTGCCCCCTCAGATCAACCAGTACTGCCGCTCCCTTCCAGATCAACAGCCACGACAGCTGACCGGAATGCAGGGCCAAAACCACCGGGGATGCACCCCCCCCCCCCCCCCCCCCCCCCCCCCCCCCCGCTCCCATTCCCCT
>LAPY01001181.1:30224-40733 GCA_000970635.1 Eragrostis tef
AGCGGATGGGGACTGCAGCCAGCACGAAGCAGCAGTGAAAGTGCTCACGCAAAGTCCGTAATATTTTATTTAAAAATATGCCCGTAATAATATTATCGAAATCCTCGAAATATAACTCGATCAGTGTTTTTATTAAAATTTTGTACATATAAAAACAGTGATAATTGTAGATACATGTGATGACATGAAGAATGTATTGACTACACCTACTTCAAAACGTCCCTTTAAGTCAATGGAGTAATATGGGGATCAAGTTATAGAAGACAACATGTTCAAGTGGTAGGCATGAGGAGAAAATTGAGCAAAAAACTCGGTTTTATGGGAGATTAGAAAGGATTTTCAACATAACTTTGCAGACAAAGGAGATCCACACGAAAGTTGATGAACAAAAAAGTTCAGTAACCATTTTGCCAATGATCGAACAATCGATGGATCTACTTGGCAAGATACATGAAAAAATAGAGCAACCATATCGACAATGCACGATTTAGGAAAGAACTTATTATGAGCCTTTCTTAAGGGCACAAATATATTTCGCAATAAATAATGACAATTAAGTCGTTATTTATCTAAAAAAATCACAAAATGAGCCTTGTGATATAGACCTATTTGGATGTGTGTGTTGCAAATGCCACCCAGAATCATCAACAAATTGTGAAGTATCGAGTACGTGTTACTCTTCATCCAAGTGTGATCACATTACTTGATGGTGGCGTCGTTTTGGAATCTAGGATCACAGTTAAAAATATATCCATATATACATAAGTGCAATTCCAAAACAGTTGCATGCTACTATCACAGTAGAGCCAGACGTAGTCCCAAATATGGTATTTTTCTCACAAGTTGCATACAATCATTTAGATAAGACCAATACAAAATAAATTTTACACCACTTAATTTATGCCCATACATAATTATTGGCGTTTTTATATCAATCTTCTTTAATGCGATAGCAAATTTTAATGGCTAAAAATTAGACCACATGATTTAGGCTCGTTTAGTTTTTTGGTCACATGATTTAATGGATATTAATATACAAAAATTTTATGTTAACCCAAAAGGTTTGAATTACATGCAACCGATTAGTTGTTCACACAATTTCTTTAGCGCTATTGCAAACCTAGTTAAATTTGGGTGAAACCATTTAATCCTGCTTACACGCTCACTCAGGCTGTTTTCCATTGATGGCACCTTCCAAATCTTTGCCGACCAGTCAAATTCTCAATATGAATCAAATGGTGGGCAAAAATTTAGAGAACCCAATCCTAGAATCAAATGCGCACAGGGTATATCTTATATTCTTACTCTAGAGAATTCGCATTCTTTAAAATTTTTAAGTAGTCCAAATAATCCTCTTCTTCTCATTTCCAGATACTTAAACTATGTACTTGCAAAATCAGATCAGTTTACATTTTGAAGCTGTCTTGGAGGATGGTCTTTATATACTTTGGACCACGTACCGGCTCTAGTTTTGAGTCGACGGTATGAGGGAAATTTCCTGATTTATCAGCGTCTATTCGTCCTTGTTTGCTACGGGCCGGCCCAAACCCCTTCGCAGCCGCCCACCCACGTTGCCCCGCCACCGCGCGACCTGCGAGCTGCGAGGCTGGCCCGACGGCACTTTGGTACAAGAAAAAATCATATGGCCATTTTAGAGAAACGGCAATGCATTCGCGGCTATTTTAGAGAAACCCAATCTTCTGAGGGTATTTGAGCGAAGCCCAGCAAAACCGTAGTTAAAATAGCAAAAGACTCGCCGCGAGCAATAGGCATTCCAGTTCGAGCCGCTCGGTTGTGCCGGCAGCAGGGGGCGTTCCGTTTGACGCCGCTGAGAATCCGCCGGAGCCATTGCCTCATTGGCTGCCAGTTCGAGCGCTCGTATTCTCGGTGAGACGCCACTTTACAGCTCTTGCTCGCACAGATTTACTGTATTTGCACAAACAGGCCAACTGGCCAAAGAAAAATTGCCTGTTTTCTTTTTCCATTTTGCTTTTAGAGATATGTGTGCCGTATGCATTAGCAAAACTGATGTATGGGTTCCAGATGCATCCTTAATTTTTTTTTATGCAATGTTAACACCTGAAAAAAAAATTCTTCTACAATCTGGTTTGCCGGTGCCCTGAATATACAAACATTTAAAAGCACTTATTCAGATACATTTTGGAAGCATAGTTACACATTTAAACCAGTAAGACCCATGAATATATTTACAAAATAAAAAAGGACATCTCATCTTACAGTTTCATCGTCTTGATGTCTTCCAAGTATTGACAGCTATGCTACACTTTACCAGTGGAGACATAGTTTTTTCTTCAGAAACAGGAGGGTACATTGGCCACCTAATTTCATATTAAAAATGATAAAAGTATCACAGTTTTTAAAAGGAAAACACACACACAAACATGTGGCAACTGATGCCATCACCAGCCTTCAGTCTTTCAGCTGCAGATGTCCCGCATTGGATGATTGGAGACATAGTTGCACGAATTTTTTGAAACGTAATTGCAGGAAGATTTCACTGTTACCCAAACTGTTGAATAATCTGGATTGATGGTATGTGTTTTACCCTAACGAAATCTTCACCATGCTCTCCCAATCTACCAATAAAGGAGTTTGGCATACGCACCAATCTCAATCTCTGCAATGTAGCAAGAGACTGTAACCGAGCAGGAACTGTTTGCAGCTTTTTGCATAACATGATCCACACTTCCTGCACGGATGGCATCGCTCCTTCATCAACATCCCATTCCTCCAGTTCCTCAAGTTCAGTTATGATAAAGATTTTCAGTTTCAAAAATCCTGGACAGCAGCATCTCATTACTCTTCCCTGGTATGCGTTGTTCAGCTGGAGGAACAACAGATTTCTCAATAGACCGAGAACTGGAAGTGGGTCGTCTTCTAGTTGTGAGAAGCTAAGGCGCAGCTTCGTAAGGTTACGTAGATGGTCAAACCAATCTGGTAATGTCTGCAAAGTTCCAGCTAGGTGCAACTTCTGCAGACATGATGAAGGCTTCAGTGTTGCAAGGTCAAGAGGTCTGGTGTCGTATAACTTCGTATAATGTTCATTGGCTGCCAGTTCGAGCGCTCGTATTCTCGGTGAGACGCCACTTTACAGCTCTTGCTCGCACAGATTTACTGTATTTGCACAAACAGGCCAACTGGCCAAAGAAAAATTGCCTGTTTTCTTTTTCCATTTTGCTTTTAGAGATATGTGTGCCGTATGCATTAGCAAAACTGATGTATGGGTTCCAGATGCATCCTTAATTTTTTTTTATGCAATGTTAACACCTGAAAAAAAAATTCTTCTACAATCTGGTTTGCCGGTGCCCTGAATATACAAACATTTAAAAGCACTTATTCAGATACATTTTGGAAGCATAGTTACACATTTAAACCAGTAAGACCCATGAATATATTTACAAAATAAAAAAGGACATCTCATCTTACAGTTTCATCGTCTTGATGTCTTCCAAGTATTGACAGCTATGCTACACTTTACCAGTGGAGACATAGTTTTTTCTTCAGAAACAGGAGGGTACATTGGCCACCTAATTTCATATTAAAAATGATAAAAGTATCACAGTTTTTAAAAGGAAAACACACACACAAACATGTGGCAACTGATGCCATCACCAGCCTTCAGTCTTTCAGCTGCAGATGTCCCGCATTGGATGATTGGAGACATAGTTGCACGAATTTTTTGAAACGTAATTGCAGGAAGATTTCACTGTTACCCAAACTGTTGAATAATCTGGATTGATGGTATGTGTTTTACCCTAACGAAATCTTCACCATGCTCTCCCAATCTACCAATAAAGGAGTTTGGCATACGCACCAATCTCAATCTCTGCAATGTAGCAAGAGACTGTAACCGAGCAGGAACTGTTTGCAGCTTTTTGCATAACATGATCCACACTTCCTGCACGGATGGCATCGCTCCTTCATCAACATCCCATTCCTCCAGTTCCTCAAGTTCAGTTATGATAAAGATTTTCAGTTTCAAAAATCCTGGACAGCAGCATCTCATTACTCTTCCCTGGTATGCGTTGTTCAGCTGGAGGAACAACAGATTTCTCAATAGACCGAGAACTGGAAGTGGGTCGTCTTCTAGTTGTGAGAAGCTAAGGCGCAGCTTCGTAAGGTTACGTAGATGGTCAAACCAATCTGGTAATGTCTGCAAAGTTCCAGCTAGGTGCAACTTCTGCAGACATGATGAAGGCTTCAGTGTTGCAAGGTCAAGAGGTCTGGTGTCATCACCTGAGATGGATAGGTATGATAACTCCTTCATGTTATTAACAGAAGAACACAGGTTTTCTGCACCCTCAATGTTCAAGTTCTCTATAGAAAGTTTCTTAAGCTGACTAAGGCTTGCTATATCTTGAACCACTGCTGGACTTGCATGCAAGCCAGTTAGTACTTGGAGCTTGTCAAGCTGGGCAAGTCCCATAGGGATACGGATGCTTTGGTCATCTTGTCTCATCTCTAGATGGCGTAAATTTCTCAAACATCTGATTTGAAATGTGATTATTTTTATCTGGGTCCTCCTGATATCAAGGGTTTGCAAGTGATAGAGTTTATGCATTGTTCTTGGAAGCTTCTTCAACTTTGTTCCCCTTAGCCCAAGATATCGCAAGTGAAGTAAACCTCCAATCTCTTTTGGAAGTTTTAGGACATTCCCATCTTCCAAATCCAAAATTCTTACGAGTTTAAAGATCTTTGCAACAATATTACGTTTCAATACAACTGGTGCACCACTACTGAACATGAAAACAGATCGCAATCTTTTCTTGTGTTCTTTGCTGAATGATACATGAGATGTCTGTAACGAGATGCGCCGAGCATTATGGCTTGAACCTTTATCACGTAAAATGATGGAAAATCTGTCATTTGTAGACAGAGAGACGGCAAGATCATGAAGAAGATCATGAACTCTGCACATTTTTACTCTCCCATTGCTGCTTGCAATTGCCACTTCTATCATGCTTCTGTTGATGAGCTCCATGAGGTACTTCTCTGCAGTTGTTTCAAGTGTCTCATCATCTTTCTCTTGCACAAACCCTTCAGCGATCCATAAACGGACCAGCTTCTTTCGCGATATCTCTGAATCATATGGGATGACAGAGAGCAGCAGAAAACATGGCTTCAAAGGATGTGGGAGGTACCTATAGCCAAGGAGTGCTTGCTGGATTCCCATTTCACCGTTTCTTCTGAATGTTTTCAAGGACGCGGCTCCATTCTGTGTCTGTTGTTTCCTTCGTGGACATCATGCTTCCTGCGGCAATCTTATATTTACTAGTTAGAGACTTCTTTTAAGGCCTCCACGTTAATCGGAAGAAAATGCTAGAAATTCTCATAAAAAAACAGAACACCTGGCCGTACAAATTAGATTAAGATAAAAATAGCCTTTAGATCTAACATGATATAAATTACCCACCTATGCCATTACAAAAGAGATAGCCAAAAGAACCCCTAACACTTATTTCTAAATTACCCACCATGCCATTATGAGTCAAAAACAGTTAATTTTGAAATAATAAAAAATAGCCAAAAATACCCCTAGCAACTATTTCTAAATTACTCACCATGGCATTATGAGTCAAAAAATAGTTAATTTTGAAATAATAAATAATAACCAAAAATACTCCTAACAACTATTTCTAAATAACCCACCATGCCATTATTAGTCAAAGAAAAACGATAGCAACTTTGGTAATTACGCGATGATTAATTAGTCCCTTCATTCTTACTACACGAATACACGATGGATCGACTAATAGTCATTTACAAGGTTATTGCTAAGGTAGTGTCGTGAATCTGAAAATCTGTTACAAATAAAAAATTTTATAAGCCATCAACAATGATTAAAAAGGATTTTCTCATAAGTAACTATCTGTATTGATTAATTTTCTCTTTACTAATGTAGAGATCTGTCACTTAATTTCAAACAAACATTGCTAGCCCGTGCATGCGCACGGGTTAAAAGACCAGTAATAGCAAGAGGCAAACCAGCACACTTCTTCACAATGTTTGTTGCGGTCTCCGTCAGATCATCAGGGCATATCCCATCTTTCACGAACGCCCTTTTGCAGAACAAATCATAGGAATCCTTGAATGTCAATGGCTGAAGTCGATGGCAATGGCTCTTCACTTCGACAACCGACTCAGCCACGATGGTGTTACGCGTTGTCACAAGGACCCAACTTCCTTTACTATTCCTGGGCAGTACCAGCTTGATCACATCCCAGGACCCTTTGTCCCAGACATCATCGAGCACAGGCAAAAACCGCGAACCATGAAGACCACTCAAGAGCAGTTCTTGGAGCTGCTTCTCGCTGAGAGAGCTCGCCTCGGCAGAGGCTATGCTCATCAGTACCTTGGCCATCTCATGGAGGACACCTCGCAGCTCCATTGTGTTCGATACATAGACCCATGAACTGCGGTTGAAGTGCTTCTTCACATCTGGGTGATTGTACAACTTCTTGGCAAGTGTGGTCTTCCCAACACCACCCATGCCAACCAAGGAGATGACACTTAGCTCTGAGCCTCCAGCCAAGACGTGCTGAAGCAACTCGTCCAGGTCTCTATCCAGACCTACTGTATCTTTGTCATGAATCATAGGAGACGATGCTAAGAGGTCGTGGATCCGTTTATCACTGGAATCTACAAGATTTGGGGTTGCATAATCTAACCGACGGCGGGATATCTCGCTCAGCTGGGTCCGGATACGCCTGATCCGAGCCCCAACTTCGCTCCGTGCACCCAGGTTAGTGAGAACACAGCAACCACGCACCGGACTGGCGTCGAAGACATCGATGGCGTCCTCTGATTCGAGCATGATGTCTCTCATCTGGTCGATCCATGCTTCTCGGGCCACGCTGCCTTCGCTGCCGCACGCCTCCATTTCATGCAGGAAGAGCTGCATGCTGTGGAGCTCGTCGCGTAGCCAGCAAACATCACGGTGTATGGCTTTGAAGCGCTGGCCTTGGTCAGCCACTCCGGTGGTAAGCAGGGAGGCTATGCCATGAATCAAGGAAGCAAGGATTGGTTCGGCCATGGCCCATGGGAGTACCTTGGGTTCTGAGAGTTGTTGAACAGGGATAGCCGAGTCTACTTTCTTTCTCTTAGAAAGTCAATGTCAGCTGGCAGCACTGTATTATTTTCCCATTTTTTATGCCAGACAGATGCCCCCGGACCGAAATTAGTCTGTCAATTTGTGCCAAATAGTATTGATTATGTTCCCTGGTTACTGGTGCTATTTTCTCATGAAAATATAAATATGTTACTTGGTCTGCTAGACTGCTACAGCTTTAGGTAAACGGCAGTTATCAAGACCAAAGGCCCAGCATTATTGAAAAAATCATTATAAGCCTCGCAGAAGAATATGAGCAGCTCTGACTGGGCAATGTTGATTGTGAAAGGAAAACAGACAAGTTCCATTCGAAAGTAATTGAAGAAATATGTGGAAAAAAATGGTTTCAACTCTGTTGTACATGATGTGGCACTTCGGTGCCTGGTCGACTAGCTCCTTCCAGCTTTCCAGGGAGAACAATTTGGACAAGGGATGGAAAATGATGTTTGTAATTATATCTAGTTTTCTTCCGTTGTAGACTTTTAGCATTGTAGTCTCTTTTTATTATTTATTTATTGATTGATGTTTTAAGTTGGAATACGAATATGTTTCAGTGTAGGGACAGCTTATGGGCCTGCTGGCTGGACCTCAAGGCAGAACAATTGGACAAGTGGTGGATGGCTGGGACAGCTTATGGCCTCACTCATTCACCTTGCTAGCCTAGGCTGAAAGCCCGAAACTTTGGACTTTCAGTATTCAGAGGCATGCAGAGTGGAAGCATTCACAAACATGGCATGTAGGCCTGTTCTGTTTCTGCTTTGATTTGGCTGGACGGGACAGATTCAAAATGTTCCTCAAGAACTCAACCGTTGTTGCGGAGCTCTCGAACCCTCTCCTCTTACTGTAGCTCTCTACTGTAGCTCCTTCTTCCCCATCCAGATTCCACCGTTTTTCCTCATCCGCCTATCTGGTTTTGATCGGAATCCTGCCTGCATTCCCTAAATAGCATCCTCCTTTCAAGGATCTGGGCTTGTCTTGTCAGCTATCTGAGCAAGTCAGTTCGGAAAGGGGATTTTGAGGGGAAGCAAAATGTGATTCGACAAAGCTTTTGCTAGCACCTGCAATCTGCAGGCAGTTGCTCCCGTAGTACTTGATCTTGGTGTTTAGTTTGCTACTGTCCTGTGATTGCGGCTTCTTGGTTCTCATTCCTTGTTGCTGCTCCATACTAAATCGTGATCTGCTCTCATCATCCACTTCTCGTCAATCGTCAGTTCACCACCCTGCTCTGATAGTTCACGTTATTCTGTTCCTATACGGATGTAGGCGTGATGCCTTTCTAACTCCTCACCCCCATTTCGGTTCTTTCAACTTCATCATCCAGCGCTCTCACTCTCCCTTTTCTCACCCCTTTCGAATTCTTCTAAAATCGTTTAATCTGTTTTTCCGGAATGGATGTAGGCGAGATGCCTTTGTTCAACCCTTCTTCCATTAATCCCTCTCCATCTTCTGGCTGCCCATCTACTATAAATCTCTCCTTGAATCTTCTTTCTTGGAACTGTCGAGGAACGCGGGGTTCTCTTTACAGTTCACGGATGCGGCACCTCTCAAGGTTAATCACCTCTA
This sequence comes from Eragrostis tef, assembly GCA_000970635.1. Classification (NCBI taxonomy): domain Eukaryota; kingdom Viridiplantae; phylum Streptophyta; class Magnoliopsida; order Poales; family Poaceae; genus Eragrostis; species Eragrostis tef. Next base: position 38,917 of record LAPY01001181.1, read on the forward strand.
CTAAGGCTAAAGTAATTTTCGTCTCTGAGGTAAAAACTAACAAATACTCTCCTGATGATATTATTTAAGCCTTTCCTGTGCATAATAGTTTCATTGTCCCAGCTGAAGGCATATCAGGAGGTTTGTGGCTTTTGTGGACTCAAGATGTTGGCATAAATATAATTAAGTCTAGTCCTAACTATATTTTAGCTAATGTTAGCTCTTATCATGGTTTTCACTTTATGTTGGTTTGTATTTATGGTGATCCTTATCATGTCAGTACTAATAGTATTTGGTCAGATGTAGCTGATTTTGTTCGTAGTGATAGCAGTCCTTTATTTTGTATGGGCGACCTTAATGAATTGTTGCATGCTGATGAAAAATTAAGTACTAGGCTTCCTAATCATAACAGAATTTCTTCTTTCTGTTCTATCATTAATAATTGTGGATTGATCGATCTTGGCTATAATGGACCTGCTTACACTTGGACTAACAGGAGATCAGCTTCCAAAGCAACTTTTGAAAGATTGGACAGGTGTTTGGCTAATGATGCTTGGTGCAATATTTTTCCCCGTACTAATATTTATCATCTCCCTCTCTTATATGGTGACCATGCTCCTATCCTTGCTATTCCTACTTCTAATATGAATCGCAGGAAGAAAGGCATTAAGTTCGAAAATTGGTGGCTGTACGAGAGTGACTTTCAACAGGTAAGCAAAAACATTTGGATGAGACATGCCAATCTTCCTTTTCATAAAAGAACAAAGCAACTTGGTTACCATCTTCAAATCTGGTCCAGAAAAAATAAGTTTTCCTTGAATAACCAATTGAAACAGGTTGAAAGTGATATTGCTCATCTGCAGGCCCTTCCGCCATCCAATCACAATTATGCTTTAGAAGATGCTCTAATCTACAAGCATGCTTGCATTCAGAATAAAATGTCTGAATATTACAGGCAACGTTGCAAGAAGAAATGGATTACTCAGGGAGACAGAAATACTTCATTTTTTCATAGCAGTGTCATCAAGAGGAGGAGAAAGAATAGAATAAGCTCCATCCAGAATTTACAAGGGAATGTTTTTTCGACTGAAGAAGAGATAGCTGACTACTTTATAGATTATTTTTGTGATCTCTTCAATTCTAACTTGCAGGGAACACATGCTTTTACTAGAACCATATCCTCTTTTACCATCAATGATGATACTCTTACTAATGTTCCTACAAAAGAAGAGATCTTCAATATTATAAAATCAATGAGAGCAAATGCAGCGCCAGGGCCAGATGGCTTAAATGTTAAATTTTACAGGCACTCATGGAGCTGGATTGGTGAAGACATCTACAACATGGTCAAATCTTTCTTCCTCAATAAACGCCTTGCACCAGGTATCAAGAAAACAAACATTGTCCTTATTCCGAAGAAATCACATTGTGTTACTCCTCTAGATTACAGACCTATCAGTCTTTGTAATGTGATTTACAAGATCATAGCAAAAATTTTGGCCCTTAAAATAGAGCCTCACTTGCCTACTTGCATTAATTTTTCTCAACATGCTTTCGTCAAGGGCCGTAGAATTTCTGAGAATATCATTTTGGCTCATGAAATTATTCACTCTTTCCAGCTTAAAAAGTGGGGTAAGCATGCTTTCCTCCTCAAGATTGATCTTGCTAAAGCTTTTGATAGGCTTGAATGGACTTTTATTAAATTTGCGATGAATCGACTTGGTTTCAATGAAAACTTTATAGAGTTGGTTGCAGCTTGTATTGAAAATCCTTCTTTTTCTGTTGTCATCAATGGTCAATCTTATGGGAGCTTTAAAAGCACGAGAGGAATTCGACAA
>LAPY01001181.1:65856-78197 GCA_000970635.1 Eragrostis tef
GGGCGCACCCCCTGCCGATAAGACGTCCCGGCGGGCGCCACCAGGTGGTGGCGGACGGAAAAGAAGCGAACGCGACTAACATACATCGCCTCTCTGCTGCTTGCTTGCTCGATCCGGTATTTCTGAGAGCAGTACATCGCCTGGACGTACGTAGCTAGCACGTCGCAACGCCACGGTGGAAACTAAACAAACGGGAATCAATCGTGCGTGACGCAAGTTGACGGATACGCCGCTGGTGCAGATCGAAGCTCTCCATCCGGTTACAGCCCCGCCCGTATCTGCACTGCACGCCGACCGCAACGCGAGGGTCGGTTCGGACCTTCACAGATCAGGCCGGCGCGACCGGATCCTACATTCCGTGCATGTACTAGCTGTGGACACACCTGGCACTGACAGCCCGGCCACGTCTTAGTTTAGTGCAAGTGGCGAGCGGAGCGTGCTCCAACCGCCTCCCGCTTCAGAGGCCTCGATACGGTTCAGTCCCCTTGATACGCAGGGCGGCGCGGCACATGCTGCCGCCCGGGGCCGGGGCCGTTGACTCACACAGCTCCATCCCGGGGCACTAGCAGGAGACAAGCTGGACACTGCCATCAACAAAAAAAAAAAGAAAAGAAGAAGAAGCAGATACGCAGTGCATTCCGACAGAGACACGCACTGCGACTGTTCTTTCAGAAGGTTGGCATGTCTCGGATTCACTTATATTTTATTAGTCGCAGACGCCGACTAAATCACCGGCATTTTTGCTAGTTAAACGCAAATTGCTTATTTGTTGCTGATTACCCAGTTCACAATGCGTCAGTTCCGTTCTGTGAATCTCTCCGACTAGTTTGTCACGACGCACAAGGCCACAGCAACTAGTAGTTTAAATCAATGATCCTTTCAGTGTCCCCCCACCAGACCATCAAGTTGGCTTGGAGCCACGGGGATAAATGGTCGAATAAAGCACTACTAGTTCTGATCATAAGCTGTGCACCATATGCTGCCCTTCCTCAGAAAAGTAAAACTGAGTGATGGTGCATACATGACGTCAAAGTGACAGAATATGCACATGGGATGGCATGAGCTGAGCTGATAAATTAACCATTCTCTTTAGCAAAAACCACGATGAATAGTATGTGGTTTCAGATACAATGACAGATAGGACGGCCAGGCACTCTGCTTCCAGTACTCCAACCCGGACAAATAGTTAAATCACGCAAATTCAGAATGTACCAACATACGCATACGACCTAGACTCACCAACCAAGCTGAAAGCATTTGGACTTAATTGGAGTGGTCAAACTTCATAACTCAAGTAACATCACAGCCCTCGAACGGTCTCAAGTCAGAGGACCATACATAACCAAAACTCAGAAAAGATACCTAGAGATGTAGTACTTGGAGCTGGGAGCACTGGTTTTGTTGACGCCCAACCAGTGCTGCATGTGGACCCCGATGGCGTCCAGGTACTGGCTGCTCCGGCCATGGAAGCCAACCACCTTTCCCTCTGTAGTAGCAGAGCTGAAGTAGGCTCCAATTTCATCGCCGAATGGCCCGTACTTTCCTCGGCTACTGACGAAGGTGATCGATCTCAAGACTCTGGGCCCTTCTTCCGCGCAGGTGTTGTAGTAGCCATATATGCAGGTCAGGACCTCGTGTGGGTAGTCAAGCTTAATCTGCATGACATGCATTGGATGAGAAACTGTACGTGATCCTAATCATTCTATCCGAGACAAACAACTTCGGATGATTCTGTTACAGTACTCACCCTGTGTATTATCTGCCCACCATTTCCATGTTTTGCAGACCAGACGGACTGCCCACTCCTGTCATACTCGATCTGAATGGACCCGATGAAATCGGTTCTCGTGATGTAGACTTGCTTAACCCCTGTGTAGACACCATCATCCCATGGCTTGCCTCCTTCCCCACCCCATGGCCCTGGGCCTACTGGTACCGGCTCTTTCACCACACCATAAGTAACCTGCAACAAAAGTGAAAAATTCAAACACATTCGCCCGTCAGTATTACGCACGTCTTTGCCCCTTCCCCACCCCATCAGTCAAATGAATTGGTTACCTGATCTCCGATTTCCTTCCGTGCTAGTGCAAGCGCTTCGGATTGCGCAGACGGGCTTGTGTCGGTCAATGCCAGGTCAGATCTCTGTGGAAGCACCTTCCCTTCCAGAACATGAACTCCAATGCTGTCGATGTACCACCCTGCCCTGCCATGAAATCCTACAATCCTTCCATCGGTTAAACAGCTGGAAAAGAATGTGCCATGTTCATCCCCGAATGGTCCATGGCTCTTCTTCGTCGTGTGGAATGTGATGGATTTGATCACCGTCGGCCCCATTATCATCGTTGAGCCAAAGTAGCCAGTAATGTGAGTTAAGATCTCTGACGGAAAATCGAATATAACCTATCAAACAAAATTTTACATGTTGTTAAGCAAATGTTCCAAGCGAGAGCTTGAGCAAAGGTGATAAACACCAGCCATATAAAAAGAAGTGTTAATATTATGACTGACAACCAAATATAGCTCTCATCACCTTTTCAGGTCTAGCTCCCCCACTGACTCCACGTTTATCACCCCATATCGCCTGCCCATTCCGATCATAGAGAACCTTCATGGATGATATTCCTAGTCCCCGCGTCAAATTGATTTGTCTGACACCAGTGTATATTCCATCATCAAATATGGTGCCACTAGTTCCGCCCCAGGGACCAAATCTCTCTGGGGTGCTTATAGTCACGCTCCCATTGTCCGAAATGAAACTAGGAATAGATACCATCTGCAATGCACAATTCAGTAATTGAATGGCTTTGCAGCTATAACTTATATGATTAGAAAAAAGGAAACAGGGTGATAAAGTTCACACTGATCTTGAGACAGAGCAGTGCAACAGGGTTTCATAACAAGGTTCAGTTGGTCATACCCTGTTGCAGACAATTCCATCCCGTGATGGATTAGGATACTGTTCTTTCGGAAGACTGGTCGTCTGGATAGCGTAATTGTCCCCTCTGTCCCTCGCTGCAAGAACCATGTCATACCCAGCACTGCTGTCTGCATACCTGTGACCATTCCTGTCAGAAGATCTTGTGATGCTCCGTAGTGCGGACGGCGCACCAGAAAGATTTGTGTTCTTGTCTTTGTTCAGATGACAGCCTATGGAGTGGAGGCAAGAACCGGATCGTCCGTGAAAACCGACGATCCTACCACTGGACACTGGGAGTGAGAAGAATGTTCCCTGCTCAGTTCCAAATGGCCCATACTTGGAGCAGTTGCTCTCAAAGGTTAGTGATCTTATGACCACTGAAGCTCCAACTGCACCGTAGCAGCCACTGACAGATGTGAGAATTTCCTTAGGGTAATCAAGTTTCACCTGTTGGAAAGACACTTTTACTGTCAGCGTTGCTTCGTAGCATTGTCTCAATACTATTGATTATTTATATGTAAGAGCTTCAAGTGTTTTAAAATCTTGTTAATAGCAGATTAATCAACTGAACCTGATCAGTTTTAGAGTTTCCACTCCCATTGCCATGCTTCTCAGACCAGACCGAGCTTCCCTTCATGTCATACTCGATCTTTATGGAATCAACGGCGGTACCATGAGTAATGACGATCTGGCGTATCGCGGAGTTAACACCATCGTCCCAAGGGTCACCTCCAAGACCTCCCCATGGCCCGATTCTAGTTGCATTCTTCCCGGTTAAGCCCCTGAAGCTCTGGTGAACGTAAACAAGTTGAGTTTTTGTCTCAAAAGAGAAAAGGGAACAAAATCTGCATGCCAAATCCAACACAAGGAAGTATAAAAGTATTAAGCCATTTCATTACCACTGAGATGAATCTGTCACTCTGTTTTTTTTTAAAAAAAAAAGAAAATAAAAGTTCTGTGCTCTTCTAACTTTTCAATGTAAAGACAGATTATGATCTAAGCATCCGTGTTTTATCAAATCCGGCATACAGGCAGGAAAACTTGCTGATACATATATCATGACTAAGATGCTAATCTAATTCCATAATAGCAGCCAAATAAGCCATCCAAAAACTATAAACAGACCAGGCATCTCAACATGCTAAATTCTATTCAGAACTCTGGAACAGCATTACTGATGACTTCAAATCAGCTCAATTACGCCAAAAAAAAATATCCTTCGTTAAAAAGAGCTCTCAGACCAAAAGAATAAGTCAAAGAACTGTTATTTTTTGTTTAGCATATGAACAACTAGTTGAATACACTCAAAAGCATAGATACAAGTCCATGAGCAAACAGGAAGAAGGTACCATGTTCCGTCGTCCACGCGAAGCCCAGAAACCTGACGGACAGAGAGAAATAAGATTGTACCAATTAGTTCTTGGTTTCTTGGTGCTGTCTGATGCTCCAGCTAGTAAGACAAGGAACAGTGAGCGGCCTTCTTTATAGAGGAGACGGTGGAACGGAGACCATAAAAGGGGTACGCACCATCGCAGTCCAAAAGCTGGCAGCAGCACTGACGGTTGAAGAAACCGGAAAGCTACAGGGCAAGAAGAACTCGATTCGCTGACCTAGGCGATCGCCCATCGCACGATTCATCCATCACTCACGAGATGGCATAGAATGATGCCGGAAAGGGGCGATTTCTCGCCACCGCTCACTCCCAAATCTTACATTTCTGTGAGTTACAGCCCAGCCTCGAATAATTCCCAGCGTTCGCGATGGAGAACTAAAGAGGCCACGGCAAGACTTTCTTTATATTTTCTGTTCGATTCTGGACCCTGGTTCGGTTCTCTATTGAAAGTATGCTGGGCGTTGAGTGGACTTACACACTGGAAAACTTAATATTCGGCTCAAACTTGAACGTTTCAAACACAAATCCAAAATTTCCAAGAGGTTTGTTATTCCTTTTTTCATTCATCAAGAACGCGATACCTGAAAATAAGGCACAGCGCACGACAAAGGGAGCCCAAACTCTCGCGGAACCACCACCACCACTCCAACAGAATAGCACAACGTTTACGTATGTACATGCTTTGCTAAATCTACGGAGGTGCAGGGAAACAGAATTTGAAACAATGAAACAGAAATGTACAACCCTCTTTCAGATTACAAGGCTGCAATTGCAGCCGTGGTGCCGAGTCAATGCAGTAGACGGGTTCTCTGGATTTGCGTAGACAGCTTCTCTCCCAAGGATACAGGTGCCAGATGGTCTCGAGAAGGTGGTAGCCTTTCTGAAGATTTGCGCCTTACTTGCTCAGAAAGGCCTTCAAAGAAAATGTTGGGTAAGAATCCTGCTCCAAGAGTTTCAGATGTCATGTGTGCAGTATGATGTTAAGAAGAGTAGTGAATTAAAACTGAAGCAGAACAGTAAATCAGAATAACTTCCAATTAAAAAAATGCATAAGCAGCCCTTACACAATTGACTATGTCATTACTAATTCAAATCAATGAGATGCAGCCCTGAGAAAAAAAAAATCAGCAACATAAGATTTCTGAATCAACCTGACAAGTCGGGTGTTACCTTGCCAACTTCCTGCTGTAGATATTGTCTAACCACAGTCGCTTGCTGTACCACTCTCTCCAACGATGAATATGCTGGTAGATTAGCATGTGCTGCCATTAATCATGAGAGGAAGGTCATAGTTAGATCACGGCCATATCAGGTCATATAAGTACCAAGCAGGGTATCTTCAAACATACCAAGCACAGCACGATTCAAGCCATCTGCAACATTCTGCCTGTATTCTGGGCTAAGTAGATGAAACATCGGAGACTTCTCAGGTTCTTCATATGCTAGCAGGGCCATAAAGTCCTAAAAAACAAAGATTTGTATTACAATGTTCATTTATAATGTGAACCCAAAAAAAAATCGCCCATGCTCACTGTCTACGGGCTAAAAAAATGTTTTAACTGGCTGAATGGCCCTCTGCTATTTCATTACTTTTGTTTTAACCCACAGCCATACTCATGTTTGATATATTTATCTCTGAGCAATGAAACATGGATGGGTACATCATTCAGTAGCATGTCAGCCAAACTTCTTTGTATCGAAAAAGACCTACAGTAACAAGGAATGTAGGCTGTTTGGTATCTGAGACACAGTAATGTTTTGCTAGTACATCAAATTAGTAAATGATGTCAATTTGGAAAATAGTGAACCGTTCATGACTCTTATACTTACAAGTTGAATGTAAAGGCATGAAAGTTTAAGGAAAAAAGTACCTCAAGTTTCTCAACATACTTGGGAACTTTTCCAAACTGAGAAGAATGTTCCCTGCTCAGTTCCAAATGGCCCATACTTGGAGCAGTTGCTCTCAAAGGTTAGTGATCTTATGACCACTGAAGCTCCAACTGCACCGTAGCAGCCACTGACAGATGTGAGAATTTCCTTAGGGTAATCAAGTTTCACCTGTTGGAAAGACACTTTTACTGTCAGCGTTGCTTCGTAGCATTGTCTCAATACTATTGATTATTTATATGTAAGAGCTTCAAGTGTTTTAAAATCTTGTTAATAGCAGATTAATCAACTGAACCTGATCAGTTTTAGAGTTTCCACTCCCATTGCCATGCTTCTCAGACCAGACCGAGCTTCCCTTCATGTCATACTCGATCTTTATGGAATCAACGGCGGTACCATGAGTAATGACGATCTGGCGTATCGCGGAGTTAACACCATCGTCCCAAGGGTCACCTCCAAGACCTCCCCATGGCCCGATTCTAGTTGCATTCTTCCCGGTTAAGCCCCTGAAGCTCTGGTGAACGTAAACAAGTTGAGTTTTTGTCTCAAAAGAGAAAAGGGAACAAAATCTGCATGCCAAATCCAACACAAGGAAGTATAAAAGTATTAAGCCATTTCATTACCACTGAGATGAATCTGTCACTCTGTTTTTTTTTAAAAAAAAAAGAAAATAAAAGTTCTGTGCTCTTCTAACTTTTCAATGTAAAGACAGATTATGATCTAAGCATCCGTGTTTTATCAAATCCGGCATACAGGCAGGAAAACTTGCTGATACATATATCATGACTAAGATGCTAATCTAATTCCATAATAGCAGCCAAATAAGCCATCCAAAAACTATAAACAGACCAGGCATCTCAACATGCTAAATTCTATTCAGAACTCTGGAACAGCATTACTGATGACTTCAAATCAGCTCAATTACGCCAAAAAAAAATATCCTTCGTTAAAAAGAGCTCTCAGACCAAAAGAATAAGTCAAAGAACTGTTATTTTTTGTTTAGCATATGAACAACTAGTTGAATACACTCAAAAGCATAGATACAAGTCCATGAGCAAACAGGAAGAAGGTACCATGTTCCGTCGTCCACGCGAAGCCCAGAAACCTGACGGACAGAGAGAAATAAGATTGTACCAATTAGTTCTTGGTTTCTTGGTGCTGTCTGATGCTCCAGCTAGTAAGACAAGGAACAGTGAGCGGCCTTCTTTATAGAGGAGACGGTGGAACGGAGACCATAAAAGGGGTACGCACCATCGCAGTCCAAAAGCTGGCAGCAGCACTGACGGTTGAAGAAACCGGAAAGCTACAGGGCAAGAAGAACTCGATTCGCTGACCTAGGCGATCGCCCATCGCACGATTCATCCATCACTCACGAGATGGCATAGAATGATGCCGGAAAGGGGCGATTTCTCGCCACCGCTCACTCCCAAATCTTACATTTCTGTGAGTTACAGCCCAGCCTCGAATAATTCCCAGCGTTCGCGATGGAGAACTAAAGAGCCCCCGGCTAGACTTTCTTTATATTTTCTGTTTGATTCTGGACCCTGTTCGCGGGAATCGTCGCCTCCGCCCAGGGCAACGAGCGGCCTCTCTCCGCCCACCCCTTCCGTGTTTCGCGCCCGGCCCAATTGCATTGCTTCGGCCCACGTCCGAGCATCTGTTTCTTCCTCCTGCGTTCACGCCCGCGCCGCCCCTCTCTCACCACGGCGCCACCCCCTTCTCCACGACGATCCCCCGCGCTTGTTTCCCGACGTTGCTCCTGTGGGCGGCACGGCGCAGCCCCAGTGGGCCTTCTCCATGGCGCGCCTCCCCTGGCTTGCCGCACCGAGCAATTGTTCCAATAGACTGGAACAAATGTTCCAGTGCATTGGAACAAATTGTTCCTAATTGCTGGAACATTTGTTCTAATGCACTGGAACAATTGTTCCAATTCACTGGAAAATTTTTTCCAATGCATTGGAACAATTGTTCTCAATTCCTGGAACAATTTGTTCCATGTACTGGAACAATTGCTACCAATCGATGGAACAATGGTTCTCCGGCGGCGCGTGCAGGCGATTCGTGTCGGCATGAAGACGCGCGGCGGCGCGTGGAGGCGAGGAGCGGATCTTGGCTGCTGCGGCGCGCGCGAGAGGCAGCCATGGATTGCAGGGAGGCGAGGAGGCGCAGTCGGGAGCAGCTGCGTGAGGTTGACGAAGAAGCTTTGTGTCTGGGCCGGGCCACGATCTTGCTGGGCCTCTATGGGCCGTGCGCTGCAGCGGGTGTGGGGGGTGGGCGGACGAGGGCGTCGGGTTGACGTGGTCGGCGGGGAAGCGCTCCCCCCTGTTCGATTCGTTTTTTTTAATTTTTTGAAACGGTTCAGTTCTCTATTGAAAGTATGCTCGGCGTCGAGTGGGCTTATACACTGGAAAATTTAATATTCGGCTCGAACTTAACGTTTCAAACACAAATCCAAAGTTTCCAAGATCAACCCCTTTGTCCATGTAGGGGTTTGTTATTCTTTTTTTTTTTAATTCATCAAGAGCGCGATACCTGAAAATAAGGCACAGCGCACGACAAAGGGAGCCCAAACTCTCGCGGAACCACCACCACCACTCCACCAGAATAGCACAACGTTTATGTACATGCTTTGCTAAGTCTACGGAGGTGCAGGGAAACAGGATTTGAAACAAGGAAACAGAAATGTACATCTCTCTTCCATAATACACTGGTGCAATTGCAGCCATGGTGCCAAGTCAATGCAGTAGACGATTCTCTGGATTTGCATAAACAGTTTCTCTCCCAAGGATACAGGTGCCAGATGGTCTCAAGAAGGTTGCCTTTCTGAAGATTTGCGCCTTACTTGCTCAGAAAGGCCTTCAAAGAAAATGTTGGGTAAGAATCCTGCTCCAAGAGTTTCAGACGTCATGTGTGCAGTATGATGTTAAGAAGAGTAGTGAATTAAAACTGATGCAGAATAGTAAATCAGAATAACTTCCCAATAAAAAATGCATAAGCAGCCCTTACACAATGTTTTATGTCATTACTAATTAAAATCAATGAGCCCGAGAAATAAAGTTTTCAGCAACATAAGATTTCTGGATCAAAACTGACAAGTCAGGTGTTACCTTGCCAACTTCCTGCTGTAGATATTGTCTAACCACAGTCGCTTGCTGTACCACTCTCTCCAGTGATGAATATGCTGGTAGATTAGCATGTGCTGCCATTCATCATGAGAGGAAGGTCATAGTTAGATCACGGACGGCCATATCAGGTCATAAAAGTACTAAGCAGGGTGTCTTCAAACATACCAAGCACAGCACGATTCAAGCCATCTGCAACATTCTGCCTGTATTCTGGGCTAAGTAGATGAAACATCGGAGACTTCTCAGGTTCTTCATATGCTAGCAGGGCCATAAAGTCCTAAAAAACAAAGATTTGTATTACAATGTTCATTTATAATGTGAACCCAAAAAAAAATCGCCCATGCTCACTGTCTACGGGCTAAAAAAATGTTTTAACTGGCTGAATGGCCCTCTGCTATTTCATTACTTTTGTTTTAACCCACAGCCATACTCATGTTTGATATATTTATCTCTGAGCAATGAAACATGGATGGGTACATCATTCAGTAGCATGTCAGCCAAACTTCTTTGTATCGAAAAAGACCTACAGTAACAAGGAATGTAGGCTGTTTGGTATCTGAGACACAGTAATGTTTTGCTAGTACATCAAATTAGTAAATGATGTCAATTTGGAAAATAGTGAACCGTTCATGACTCTTATACTTACAAGTTGAATGTAAAGGCATGAAAGTTTAAGGAAAAAAGTACCTCAAGTTTCTCAACATACTTGGGAACTTTTCCAAACGACGTCAACTTTTTCTGGCCAAACTCAAGAGCTTCTGTGCTGTCAGTGAAAACGGCCAAAAAAAAAAATCAAACCTGTAACAATAAGTTTTCCTCAAATAAAATTTTATTAGTACTCACCATTTTCTGGAACGAATTAACTCAATGAAGTGAAGACTTAAAAGATCAAAATGTAAATCCATATCATTCTCCAACAAGTTAGGTGCCAGCTCTTCTGTGAGCTCTATGGCTTTCAGAGCATTCCCTTCGAGCACAAAAGTTAAAATAGCTGAAAGAATTTAATGCACAACATTAGATGTCGCAGACAGAGAGGAGTATAAAAAGTTCATAAGGGTTGCCATATTTATACTGCAATGATTCATATTAAATTGACTGGACCACAATTAACATTCATTGGGACCACAAATATTTTCATATGGCGCACTAAAGTAATTATTATCGGTTTCACAAGCAATGGACAAGCTGAACTGAAATCAAAAGTACTCAGATGTTTACTAAAAAAATTGCATGATATAAAGGGAATATCCATTACTTAGGTCTCCCTAAACAATGGGAGAACCTAACCCCCATGCTGAGCACACATTAGCAAAATAAATAATAAAGTATACCACTTTTATTGAAGTAATATATGTCTAGTGTACTCCGGATTACATTGGCAATAGTGTGCAAGTAAACACACTTGACCATTAGTGGCAGGGTGGTAAGTGACAATAAAAAACAATAGCATGCAATTCCAACCGAGATGAGTCCGTAGGGTCGATGTAGCAAGATCATTTCGATTAGCAGAATTATTGGTTGGTGAATATAGTTGCAGTATAATGATTGTACTTTTTGTCCCCGAGCATACAATTGATCATAACTGTATTGCATGTATACTAACAACATAAAAATAACAAGGCTATACAGGAATACAAAGATGAGAGGATAGAAGTAATAATAAAGTGGACTATGCTGAAACCAGAAGTTCAGAACTGCAGGAACTCAATTAAAAGGCACAGGAGTGCTTAAACATGCTAACAATAAATATGCATTTCTATATGATGTAAATAAAAGATCCAGTATTGACCTGCAAATAAATACCTTTACGCTTATCCACATCCATATTGTAATCAACAGGTACATTCAATCCGGTGCTGGAAAGGAATGTCTCGGCCGTCTCTTTAAAGCAATTGTGCATAAGATAAGATAGCACTATGTTGCGAACATCGTTGTCGCTGACAGACTGCAGTAGGGAGAAATTTCATTAAATAGCAAAATATAACTTAAAAATGAGAACATAGTTCATACTGATCCATCTGTCCAGTAAAAGAAGCAGCGGGTATGGAGCCATTCGTAAAGTTGAAATAGTGCATGAACACAACAAATATTGCATGGTTGATCTAGCAGTAAGGTAAAGTCATACACCGATATGCCCATATGAACCACACAACTAGTAACATAGGAAGAAACCAATAAAGAGGTTATGCAAACCAGATAAGTGACACGAGGGACAAACAGACCGGCTGAATCATTGTTTGGTGAAGGTCAAGCTATGACAAAGTCAGAAGTGGTTGTGGCCAGGTCACATCGATCAACGTTCAATTTTAAGCCGGCGACACAATTCAGGAAACACATTTGGTCACTAGTGTTCAGCCAGCTTTTGTTTCCATACAAAATTTACTGTATGTAAGAGGAAAATATATTGGTAATAAGAGATGGCCCTTCCGTGTTGGCGTTTAGGGCAGCTTCTGCCGTTTTACTTACCACATAACCACTATTAGAAAATTTTTCCAATAAATACAGGATCAAGCGAGAAGCACGTGCAAAGAATTGCATTGTCTGGCAGCATTGCCCCCAATAGAATGACTCACCAAACAGTAAATACCAAGTGAGCTTGGCAGCGTGCCGTCTATTGCCATGAGGCAGACAGAAGACTACCTACCCCTCGTACTTCCCCGGATCTCCTTTCTAATGCAAACCCTAACACAGCAAATCCTCCAAGGCCAATTACTCCGAAGATCCAGGAAACCAACCTTTCTGGAACTGGTAACATGGTACAGAAACCATCGTAGCCTATCCGTAAAACTAATCAATAGACAAACACAAAGCAATATCACGATTTCGAACTCAAACAGGAACAAATCCACCGGAGCTATATAATGGGAGCGCCTAACAAACAGAACAAACACTAGGATTGCACAGGAGTGGGTGGAGAAGGGAGCTTGTGGACAGATCGTACGACGTTCTCGTAGAGGCGAGGATCCAGGTCCATCATGGCGGAGTAGAGGGGAGGACGCCGGCGCCGGATGCCGGGGGG
>LAPY01001181.1:92034-102120 GCA_000970635.1 Eragrostis tef
AACGGCAGGGCCTTCGCTCCGGCCCTCCTCCTCTGTTTCGTGCTCTGCTTTTTGGTTTCTTGGAGGCTGGTGTTATATTTTTTTTTTTTGAAACAACCATACCTGTATTTCAAGTTAAGGATACAGTATAACAACGCCGGGTTGCGTGTGGCCGGCCTCGGTGACGGATCCGATTGGGTGGGTCATGGGTGCATGGGTCAAAGTCGGCGGGGGAGAGACGGAAGAGATAAAGAGAGAATGGAAATGGAATATGCTGATTTGAGGGGCTACAAAATTAAGGCCTTCTTTGGTAGGACTGTGGCTGTATCGGTTTCGGCTGTGGCTGTGGCTTCTTTAGAAAAACGGTTGTGCTGGCTGTGTCTACGGCTGTGCCTAAAACGTTTAGCAAAACGACTTCTTCAGCAGCTTCTTCTTATTTTTGGGGCAAATATGTAAAGTAGAGAGCGCGGTTGTGAAAAAAAAGCCGGTGAAGCTACCATTTCGTGGCTTCATGGTTCAGCCTATTTTTAGATAGGGCTTCTTCCTATTTTTAAGAAGAAGCATCTAAAGAAACACCTTTTTTAGTTGATAATCATGTGAAGTCGCTAAAGAAGCCGTTAGAAAAGCCTATCAAAAGGCCCTAAATTGGACAAGAAGACGGAGGCGACGGGTTTGGTTCTTGGTTGAACACGCATGCAGGGGAGATTAGTAAGAGCTACATGTAACTATGAAGATACTGGTTTTATTAGAATACTTCGCATACGATTTATTTATACAAATATATTGTACTACTACACACAAATGATGTTTTATCTACGGTCATACAGCAGGATCGGAGGTATAGCAGTGATCAAATGATAAAAATTAGGCCGATCTTTTAAAGCGAAGCCGTGGATGAACAAGAGTAACTAGCACGATCCAATCTAGATGCAAGTGTTGTGTACAACGACATCTTACCCGTGAACACCATGTAAAAAACTAACAGACAGAATCGTCAAAACCAGACGCTCATTTGCAAACGCGCGAGGGTTCACGATAATTACGAAGATCGGGATCAACTAATGGAGGGAAACGGCACCAAATAATTATCAGTTTACAACAGAATTGACATCTCATCCAAATCTCCCGTCGCCTAAAGATCAGCATTTCGCCTGGCTGCTTTGTAACGGCTGTTTTGCAGCAGCTACAATGTTTTAGTTATTTCTTCTGCAGCCGCTATAGTGTTTCTACAGCAGCTACAGTATTCGTAGTTATTTTTCTGCAGCGCAGCTGAAGCCTGCCGAACAGACTTGATAAAGCCAACGACACAGAAGAGGCAACGGCACGTCATGTCGCCTGCGGTTCAGACTTTAGAGAGAGAACGGAAGGCGGCGGCCTGTTTTTCTAGCGTTACCGGCAGATGCCTTCTACGTGGATGGAGACAACGCTGGGCACAGAATAAAGGCACAGGGAAGCCTCTCCAAGTAAGGAAAAGGATGTCAACTTTCATGGTCCTAGCTCATTCCGTGACTAAAAGGTCGATGAACAAGCCTCTCTAAAAACCTGCATCCTATGAATAAACCGTGTAGCTAAAAATAGGAATATCAACACCGATAAATATTCAATACCATCGATGCGAAATAACATCAACTCACACCAACGGCACAATGGACAAAGGATCAAAGATTGTTTCCTACCTCTTTGGCATTGTCATCGTAGCCAGCTTCACCACATCGACATGTATAGGCATTGAAACAAAGCCATTGGAGGCAACCAAGCCTTCTGCAACTGCTCTGAAGTTCCTTCGTGCTTGTTGCAACGCCTCGAAGTATGTGAGCGAGTGCTACGATTCCCTCCTTCCTAATGCCGAGTCCTTCAACGGCAACCACATCAAGGTTGCGGCTGCCGCCACCGACGTCTTGGTCAGCCATCTCGAGGCTTTCCTAGGCGAACTACGTCACCTCAATAGCACAACCACAGAGCACACATTAGGTGGGTGCATAAAGTTTGCGGACGCAAGCCTCAATATGAGCAAGGAGTGGTCGGCCAAGCTCAAACGTCTTGAGGCTGTACGTGATGGCAAGTTGGATGAGAAGGCAAAGGGTTATGCGGCGAAATGGATTGAGAAAGTGACAAACAAGTTTGATGAGTGCACAATGGACCTCGGGAACATATTTAACACAGGAGATGTGCTACCCCATGAGCGAATCGCGCTTGACTTTACATATATCGCTCAAGGTCTTGTCAATTTGCTCATCGCTCATCTGCATGACTTAAAAACATCGAGGAATATTGTATATTGTGTTTCGTTTAAAATTTAACATCTTGCATGATTCACATATCCTAATAATAAATATTTTGTCATGTGTGTATTTGGAGATTCATAGGCCCACCAGCCCGGTGACATCGAGATGTCGCTGTGGTTACCCGAATGTAACTTGTGTCATTTTTATATAGATTTTAATATATTTAAGCATATGTCATTATTATTTTATCTGTGAGAAGATTGCTTTTGTCATGTTTTGTAGTTGAGACTGGGATCGGAGAATAAAATCTAAGATGTCAAGAGAAATATCTTGAGGTTTCACTTCTTGCAATTTGACACATTATTCAGGGTTGCTACATATTCCATGAAGTGCTTCAATAGCTCAATGTTGTGCTCCGACTTTCGATTAATTTATAATGTATCTTGAATTTTAAAAATTCAGGTTTTCTTTCTGCCTCGACTACGTTCCAGTCACTGCTCACATATATACTCGCAAACTAATTTAAAATCAAAAGGAATGGTGATTGATTGATTATTTATCTTGGTCTTCTTTTCTTTAGGTGAACACACAATTATATTGCAATCATACGGGTAAAATTCAAACTTTTTTTTACACGACTCTCATCCATGCCAACCCACTAATTGACAAGAAAAGAAAGAAAAAAGACAGGATCACCACCCCATCCATCCTACTATCAAACATAAAATTGGTGACCACATATAGGACTCTCATCCATGCCAATCCACAATTTAACCAAAAAGAAAGAAAGAAAAAAGTAGGACCACCACCCCATCTATCCTACTATCAAACTTGAAATTGGTGACTAAATATAGGACTTTCATCCATGCCAACTCACTAATTAACAAAAAAGAAAGAAAACATGACCAGCACCACATTCATCCTGCTACCAAACATGAAATTAATGATCACATATAGGACTCTCATCCATGCAAGCCCACTAATTAACCAAAAAAGATAGAAAGAAAGGGAGGACCACCACCCCACATCCATCCTAGTACCAAACAAGAAATTGGTGACAACATATAGGACTCTCATCCATGCCAACCCATTAATTAACCAAAAAGAAATAAAAAAAAACAGGACCACCACCCCATCCATCCTACTACCAATTCACAAAATTGGTGACCACATATATAAGGGCTTTCATCCATGCCAACCCACCAAAGAAAAAACGCATCTTGGTAACTGAGATTGGTCCAGGTGCTAAATGTATAATAGGTCATAAGTATCCCGAAATGATAGGCGTAGATTTGCCAAACCTAGTGCTGAACTTTGCTAACGATGAAAAAAAAAGATATGTGACGCGGAAGTGGTGTCATGTTGATTGGTGGTCGCCCAATCGGGTTATTATTTTCAAAAAAGGAAAAAAAAGTAGGTGATTAGTTAGTAGTAATTAAGCAGGAGGAATCCGGCAAGATATTGAGATACCATGAGTAGCTAATTAGTCCCAGGAACGGCTGTTTGGTACTTAGAACTAATCCATATATCCACTGGCGGAGCCAGGACAGGGCCAGCCGGTATCAGTCCTGAAGATAAGCAGTGGTTAGCCCAAATGAACACCATGTTTTCTTCCCCGTCGCATGCATGCATGAAGAGAAAGCACTAACAAATAACGCTGGCCCCTCCTTTAGTTTCAGTGTAGCTCCGCCACTGCATATATCCATCGATCGTGGTACTAGCTAACTAGCCAGGCCACGTACGCTGATAAGTGCTTGTGGCGTGTGTGTATAAATGTGCCTTGCCGCAAGAGCTCCCCTCATCGCACACTCGATCAACCCGGCCAGCTACCATGACAATGGCATCCACCACCAAGAGCGTAGCGCTCATCGTCCTTGCGCTGCTGACGGCTGTGCACAGCAACGATGTCAACGCCGCCGCTGATCTGCCCGGCTGGGTTGAGCGCCATGAGCGTCGCCTTCTCCTGACGGACTCGCCACGGGTGGACGCCGTCGTCGCTCAAGACGGCAGCGGGGGTCACACCAGCATCGGTGCAGCCCTGGCGAAAGCGCCGCCGGGGGACGCGAGGTTCACGGTACACGTGAAGGCAGGCGTGTGCGCGGAGGTGGGTGATCACGGGCAACCGCAGCGACGTCACCAAACACGGCACGCCATGCACCGCGACAGTCAGTGAGTAGCTAGAAGAACTGTCGAGATCTCTCTCCTCCGCAAGCTCGTTAATTAGTTGGGTTTTTTCCTTCCCCGTGTTGATTGATTGATTGATTCCATATATATAATTAACTGATGATCATCACGTATGTACTCGATCGTCCGGCATGCAATGCAAGCTAGGCTAGGCTAACTTCATTTGACTACTTTTCTGCAGGCGCTCAAGGTGCCGGATTCATGGCCCGGGACCTGTCAATTGAGAACACGGCGGGCCCGGATGCAAACCAACCAAGCGGTGGCTTTCCTCTCCAACTCGAACCGCTCCGTGGTGTTCCGCTGCGAGATCAAGGGGTACCAGGACACGCTACTCGCCGAGAACCACCTGCAGTTCTACCGCGACTGCGAGATCTCGGGCACCGTCGACATATATTGTGTTCGATCGGCGACGCCTCCGTGGTGTTCCAGAACTGCGTGATCCTCGCGCGCCGTCCGCGGGGAACCAAACACAACATCATCACGGCCCAGGGCCGCAACGGCGCCGACAGCCGGACGGGCTTCTCCTTCTAGGGCTGCAACAACGTCACCACCCGCGAAGACCTCAGGGGCGTGGAGACCTATCTCGGCCGCCCGTGGAGGGAGCACTCCCGCGTCGTCTTCATGGAGAGCTACCTGGACGCGATAGTGCACCCCCGGGGGTGGGTGCCGTGGGACAAGAAGGTCGTCAACGCCAGCCGAGCGTCATACGCACCGTTTTCTACGGCGAGTACAACAACTCTGGGCTTGCGCCGCCGCGTCAGGTGGCCCGGCTTCCACACGATCAAGCACGCAGCGCAGGCCCGCAAATTCACGGTGGAGGAGTTCATCCACGGCGGTCAGTGGCTGCCTGGCACGGGCGTCGCCTACAACCCAGGGCTGTAATCATCGATCGATCCTCGTGACATACGTGCTGCTTGCTACGTACTTACAGTACTACTGCTGCTGAATTACCATCCGGCCACCATATGATATGTATGTAAAAGGGGCCGCCGGCCAGGAATAAAGTTTCACTCTCTTGCCATGCATGTGACGATGCTAAATTAAATTTATGTCCTGATATATAGGATCAGATGCACCGCAAGGTTTATCATCTCTTTTGATCACACTTCTCCCTTCCATTAATTAGTTCCCATGCATGTTGGCCGATCGATCGAGGCAAAAGCATCATCATCTCACATCACGTGCTGCTCAGGCTCAGCAAGTTCCCTTTTCACGTGCTGTATAGTTTTTTTTTTTTGGCATCTTTTACGATACAGCTAGAATGGATGTTGTGCCCAGCATATGCTCTGGTCCGACGATTCAAGCTGCTCACATCATGCACTGCTCAGCATGTTCTGGTCCAACGATCTGAGTTACTACTACAGTGATCTCGTCTCGCATCATGCTACTACTACCTCCGGTTTTTAATTCATGTCGTTAGGACAAGTTTCTTAGTTCAAAATTGAACTAGCCTCATTGTCTGAACGACAACAAAAGAAAAATGGAGGTAGTACATTGCAGTAGACAAGCCGACATAAACGACTTATCAACGTCGTTGGTTTTCTTATTTTCTTTTTCTTTCTTACTCTTGTCAACGTTAATTGCACGTGACGGTGCCGAGAAATGTCCACCAACTTGCGAGTGCCGTGCAAACCAGATAAATCGACAGGACAAGAACGAATAGCCTTTTTTTTCCTTCTTTTGATTCTTCCTCCCTTTATATCATAGCCAACGTATCCTCAGTGGGTAAACGTTACACGAACATAAATGAAGGGTTATAACAGGTAGAGAGTATAGACTGGTGGAGAGCTCTGAACCCGGACTCCAAACAGAACTACTCACTCATCGTTCGTTACTGTGCTCCCGATGACACAACTCCTTCCATCAGGCGATTCGGCACAAGATATGTAAAAGAATGTGGTTTCTCTTCACGGCTCTTCTTCCAATTCCCATCTTTCGGGCCTCGTAACTTCAGCAAGCAGGTGGATACAACAACAGCTGGTATCTAATCTGGCAGGCGCCTATTTATTGGCCAGAGATGAGTCCATAACACTGCATGACTTGTCCATGAACTGCAAAGTACAGAATAACAATATTAGATACAGAAGCATCTTGGGATAGTAACCTGACCCTGGATTACTACAAAACCTCGAGACGAGCAACAGAAGGTCATAGTTAGAACACAACATAGGACGTATCCGATCTAAGCAATCCAACTGTAGAAAAGCTGGTTAACAAAATAAAGGTCACGCGTCATATAGATCAATTTCGCCGGTGATAATCAAATTCAGCTCCTAAGAGTTGGAGCTTATTTTCTCTTCAGTTTTTCTTTTTATATATGACATCGATTAACCAACCTTGTATAGAAAAAACCAGAGGGAATAAATTGCAGCCTCCAAATAGTGGAAATGCCTGAGACCACAGACCCAACTAAAGAGCCCCCTCTCCACCACACCTTTTGAAAGAACTCCATTGTTGATACTCCTCAATCAAATTCAGCTCCTAAGAGTTGGAGTTTATTCTCTCTTCACCTTTTCTTTTTATATATGGCATCGATTAGTTCAAATCAACCTAACCAACCTTGTATATAGAAACTGGAGGGAATAAATCACAGCCTCCAAATAGTGGAAATGCCCGAGACCACAGACCCAACAAAAGAGCCCTCTGACTCCACCACACCTTTTGAAGGAACTCCATTGAAAAGTTAATGACTTCAATTCCCTATATTCCCTCTGTTTTTCTTTTGATGTCGTTAGGACAGGTTAGCTAGTGCAAATTTGCACTAACTAGCTTGTCCTAACGATATCAAAACAAAAATGGAGGCAGTATACTACTAGTAATGTTCAAATATATTTCAGTCAAATTCAAGATTCTGGTTGCCAGATCCTGCTCCGCCAGAAAAAGTTTGGAATGAAAATGGTTTGAATCATCTAACTGATATGCATCAGCGCCATTTTATTTTCAGTATGTTACAGGTACGTTACGCGCTACACTGGTCCAGCACCTGAGGGGTAATGTTTGAATCACAGGCTTGCATTTTACAGTGAATCCACTGGTTTTAAGTCTAAAGCTGAGCAATCTCAACAGCGTGTCTAAATTATCCTCATTTACTTTTCCAGTTTCTTCAGAGAAACATTTGCCAAAACATGACCCAGGTATGCATGTGTACTAATGCAGAATAAGAGGGGTATAGCTTACAAAGGAATCTATAGGACAGAACATAAAATCAGATCAGACAATTGCTGGAAGGGGGAAAAAAAGGAATAGTGTATGTCAAAAACAGAGAAATCCACAGGACTACATATGTTGGGGTTATTTAAGCATGCTCTTACAGAATAGGCTGTTGTATCCCAAATCACAATAACTTTGCGGATCCACATATATTATAGCTAACTGTCTCTTGGATGGCAGTCAAGTCTAAAGACGGCTAAATATAAGTGGAGCTAATTCCTTGTGTGCCATTGAAAAATTAGCTTGTTCCTTATCTACCACTAAAATTTTTGAAGTTCCTTGCTTTCCATCCATCTCATTTTTCATGCCTTCAGTGCCACTGCCGTCAGGTCTGTTACATGTGGCTGTTGTTTTTTTTCCATGGGCATGTCAGTTTTTTATTTAGTGACTAAAATGCCCTTGTTCTTTAGTCGGGTGCCAAGAGGAGCTGAGGAACAGAACCCCAACTAAAGCCGGAGGAGCAGGACAGAGCCCCTCTGCTCGCCTGCGAGCACAGAGCAAGCACCACAAGGTCCCCTTCTGCCTGTTTCCTTGACCAAAATTTTTGTTCCCCACGCGAACCGAGTTATGCCTCAACATCCATTCTTTCTACATCTGATGGAATCTGACCCGATCCCACTCAACCAAAGCTCGTTCACGTCCTTGCGGAGAAGCTTGACTGCTATGTCATTTGGATCGTCAATCGAGCGCGCCGGACTTTGTATCCTCGCCGCGACGGCCATGCGAGTGGGAGGACGCGCACACCGATGGAGGCAAGCAGACAACGCGAGCACACGGCCAGGGTGAGTTCTGCAGTTGACGGCAAGCTCGGTGGCTCTGTGCGAATGGTGGGTGAGTTCTGCAGTCAGAGGTTCCGCAGCAGGGGAGCGAGCGGCACGTGGCTCGGAGGGGCGAGCGCGCGGCATGCCGGAAGGAAGAGACAGGCCGGGTGCTCTTCGGAGAAGGGAGTGTTGCTGCTTGACAGGGATGATCAGTGGGAGACTCGGCAGGGGCTTTTTTGTCTATTCACATGCCATTTAACGGTGTTAATGGGAGGAAGAGACGGCAGTGGCAGTGAAGGCATGAAAAATAAGATTGATGGCAAGTAAGGAACTTCAAAATTTTCAGGGGCAGACAAGGAACAATGTAGTTTTTCAATGGCATAGAGGGAATTTGCTCATATAAGTGAGACTCTTAGTATACCAGAAACAGAAACAACATCCCTTTGGTGACTGATAGAAGCCTAAGAAATATATCATGAATGTGGCATTTATAGTCAAACACTACATATAGCAACAAATAGCGCATAGGAAAAAAAAACATAGGGAAACTTCTGAAGCATTACCTTTTTCATGGAATGTAATTCTCGTCCAAAAGGTTCAAGAAACTTCATCTCTATATCAAGGGGCCAAACCTACATCCAACAGTGGTAAATTCTTCAATATCCGTTTGACTTCACATTAATCAGTAGCCATTTTCTTTCATTTAGGTGATAAATTGTGCATTCCAATTTCCAAACTATAGTCAATTGCAGTAGTGAAAATGCAAAGAAACTCATGCAAGTGTGGTAATGTAAAATGATTGTCCAGTTAAA
Source organism: Eragrostis tef (assembly GCA_000970635.1). Classification (NCBI taxonomy): domain Eukaryota; kingdom Viridiplantae; phylum Streptophyta; class Magnoliopsida; order Poales; family Poaceae; genus Eragrostis; species Eragrostis tef. Next base: position 101,206 of record LAPY01001181.1, read on the forward strand.
AGGAAGACACATTCTAGTATTGCAACCAAATAGAGGGAAAGAAACCACTACTGAGATCAAGCACCATTCTGCGAAGGGGAAAATTAAGACACGAAATTGTGATATTTGTTTAATGGTTAGAAGAAGCAATCTTTTTCACTGAAAATTGAGTGCTGAAAACATGATCATGAGATTGGTTATACAATATGAGACCACTTGTATAAGATAACCGTGCAAAATGAAATATCAACTGGCACCAACTATAGGCAGAAGTTACTGAATAGTTTTATGCAAACAAGCAACTGACCACCGATTCCATGGATAGCTTTCCAGTAACAGAATTATTTGTTTCTTTCTAGTTATTTGTACTTTTCGACAACATGTACACAACCAACCACATAATCCACCCAATAGCAAGCATGATTAAATGTATGATCAATCACAAGCAGATAGTAGCTTCCAACCATCACAAAGAATCAGGCAAAATAACCCACGAGTCCTGCCACGAAACAAACCTTAACCGCCCCAATAGACAAGTACATAAATCCCACACGAACAAGAAACGGATCACTAAGATGCTACGAGCATGAGACGGATTCGTACCTTGAGCCCCATCAGCCGCAGCGGCGCCTGCTGCCCGGGCACGATGCACTCCGGCCCGGCCGCCTCCGCGACGGCCTCCATGGCCAGCCCCTCCCCGATCGGATCCGGATGCTGCGGAGCAACCATACAAGCGCGAAACAAAATTAGCCCTCCTCCCACCTAACCAGACTAGACGATACCGGAATTGAGCCAGGGGCGGGAGGCGTACCTTCATGACGGCGAGAGCGTACGCGGCGGAGTCGTCCTGCGTGGCGACGCGGAGGACGGGGGCGTGGTGGATGCGCGGGACGGGGCGGATGCCACCCGCGGCAGCCCCCGTGGCCGCGGCGCCCC